>CAKALU010060452.1:0-61729 GCA_916700995.1 Hozukius guyotensis
TAGCAGAAAATAAATATAATTTTTAGAAGACAGGTTGTTTACTGTATACCATGAAAACACACATACTACAGTGGCACGACTGGATTACGTAATAAAACTCAGTATCTTGTTTGCTTTCCTACAGTTTCATATTTCATTTGCAAAAAGGGAGGGGAAATGTGTCATCTTTCCCTCTCTGATTTATGGTAATGGAGTTTTAAGATACATCTGACACCCAGCCTCTGTAACTCTTCTTTTGCTTTGTGGACAGACAGGGTTGCTTGTGCTATAGAGGAGAAAAAAATCCACGACTGCCATATCTCCCCACATTTCCTGTCACTCTTACAGTTATATGTCCAATAAAGGCAAAAATGCAATGCAATCATCTGTAAAAAAACAATACTGATGACTCATATAACGCAATCAGCAACCGTCCATCCACAGCCATCTCTTTCCATTCCTTCAACACTTTAAAAACTCGAGGGAGAGAAGACAGGAGCAATTTCAGAACAGAGCAATCCTGCTGCTTACAAGGCTGCACTTCCATCAGGAAGCATTGCTGTTATGTCTTTAAGATTGCGTTAAAAAATGCATTTATTCATGACGGCCTCCTTTACATGGCTGCTCACTGCACAATATCCGAGGTGCAACATTATTGAAATGCATTGAGATGTATTGTACCAGACTCGGAGACATGTGCAATAAATTCCTCATGCTTCTCACCCCAGAGTAAGTGCTGATAACAATCTCCGCCATCTGGTGCCACAACAAATACAGAGCTGCTTGGTAAGTAAAGTCGTCGAGTGCACGCTGGTGCGTGTATATGTGTGTGAATATGATTCCATGTGCTCTGATAACTCAAAGAAACACGGCGAGTGGGGGAACCAGGAGGGAGACGATTGGTTTTGTTAATGGCTGGCCATTAAGCTAAATGAAAGCTGATGCGAAATTGATGAGTTTGTTTTGCGGCTGGTTTGCATATGGAAAGCAAATTTATTAGAATCAGGATTCTCGCTGCATCCTGCGAGGCTCTTAATCATGGGAAAGGAAACCTTTCAGACCAAATCTATTTATGTCACTTTTCATCACGCTAGATGAGAGCTGATTTGCCTCACACAGGGCAGCCAGACACCAATCATTGTTTACCCGAACAGAGCAAATAAATGGAACAGGAGCAAAGACGAAGAGTCACAGGCATTAGCCGGTGCCATCTGCTGCTGCTTCTCCGTGACCCTGATACCTCTGATCAGTCGGCAGATAAAAGTGGTCCTGATGTTATCCCAGGACACACCAGATGATGTGAAACAATGCATTTGGATTTGCTAACTGTATAGTGTCTTGTGCACAGCTGTAGAGCTCATAAGGTGCTGGCTTAGTATAGAAAACTTGCTAGCAGCCCCTAGAGGTTTAAACCTTCATTACACTGTGCCACTCAGAAGAGTTGGACAGAAAAAAAATGACTGCAAACTTTAGAATTCTGAAAGCCTTAGTAGCACTGGGGATAACATGTGATGCCGAGAGGTTGTTAAAATCAAAATCCCCTCGGAAACATGAATGTGCTCAGCAAGTTTCAGGGAAATCTGCCTAACAGATTACAGGATATCCTGTGTGCAAGGGTGACATTTTGAAGGTAGTGCCAGAGGAGAGCACAATAAGGGGCAAATTCACAAAAAAAATGGAATTGCACATCATTTCAAACCGCCGTCTGTCCCGTCTCAAGGTCCGATTCACAAAAGATATTAAGCTAATGATACAGCCCAGTCGCACAGCAGTTTTTGAAATAGTCACGACATTTAATGTATTGATTCATGTACATAAACATGAGTTTCATCACATTTTTTTTCCGTTATGGTCCGCACAAAATCAATTCGTATGTAATCCACATAATTGTGAACCGGGAAGTATAAAGAGCAGCGAACGCAGCATAGGCAGGAGGTCGGGGTCAAAAAACACAGGCCTTTCGCCCGACACGTGAATCACGCAGCCGTTCAGCGAGGCAGCCGCCACGCGCTCCTGACGTTCCCTGCGTGGACGAAGCGTAAGCATCATAGTTTGACGAACAGTGTATTAGAAAGTGATGCTAAAGGTTTCTGACAAAGCATCAGCAGACAATCACACAGGCGGGAAACTACAGGGCAGGAAGTGAAGTATCTGAAACCACAGACAAAGGTGAGTATACCAAACTAAAACAGGAAATAACTGAAAACTGGAAACAAGAAAAACATAACCTGAGAGTAAAGCAGGATGTGGCACTGACTATCCATCCAAGCCAGTAAAACTGCAATTTAGCATGTGAAATCTTTTTAGTTTAATGTACGCTATATTTAGGATATTTTCAATGCTTCATCTTGCTGTCAGACAGCCCTTTCCTTCTCCTTTACGACGGGGAACTGAGCTGAAAGTGAAACTTATCTATTCTCTCTCCAGAACCAGCAGGCTCAGATGACAAAAACAGTATAGATATGTTTCATTTGAAGTTTAGTTTTATTTATATATATATATTTTATATTCTAAATATAGCTTAAGCCTACACATAGCTGCTGTAGAGTTTCTGATAACAGACAGCAGAGGTGCAGATGAAAAACGCAACAAATAAATCCGACAATGAAGAAATTATCTGAGCAGGTGTGGCATTCGATTACCAGATTAAAAGCTATTAATCACTGTGACACTCGACAATTATGATCATTACTGCTGGGCATGATGGGATTGTGCTTATTGTGAAGACAGCCCCTGCGCCTCCTTCTCTCAAAACCCAACCGGTCGAGGCAGCCCACCCAGAGCCTGGTTATGCCCAAAGTTTCTACCGTTAAAGGGGAGTTTTTCCTTGCCATTGTCGCATAAGAATGCATGCTTATGGCGGATCTCTTGTTGGGTCTCTAAATAATAGAGTACGGTCTAGACCTGCTCTATATGAAAAGCGTCTCGAGATAACTTCTGTTATGATTTGACATTGAATTAAAATAAATTAAATTGAATAATGTGCTTGTCTTCAACAGTGACGAAAAGTGCAAAATTGGCAGTGTCATCAGTATGCCAGCTTTATTTAACCAGTCTTTGTCACTGAACATTTAAAGAGATGTAGAATTGATTATCTATTAACCGCACTGAAGAGCCCATCAGAAGGCTTCAGACAACAGGGCTGCATGTCATTCACGAGTACTTGAGCACTCAGAAATGTGTGCAGGATCCGTGCGAGCGTCGTGGCCAAGTGTGTAAAGGCCATTGATTTGTCCAAGTGGTAACCATGGAGTAGATTGGTTTTTAAAGTGGGAAAACATTTCAGTAATTGCATTTAAGGTCAGTGGAAATCAACACAATGTCATAGAAATGCTGGTGGCTGACAAAAGGATTAGGTTTCAAGGCCTCAGTTTGCTTCAAACAAAGTGCTTGTTGGATCGGCCAACGCAACACATTCTGATGGTACGTGTCCACAGCCTCCGTCTTTTCCACGCTTACCATTCATTGTCTATGTAAGCAGCCGTGCAATGCATTCTGGTAGCGTGGCAGCGTTTTTATAGACAAGTTGGCCGCTCCTCATTTGCATAAAGTTGAGTTCTATGCTACTTTAATCAGATCAGGGGTGTCCGAAGCGACTTGTCGCCTCTGCAAACTCCCTCGAAACTTTTAGACTAACCGTTTACGATCTAAAATAAAGATTCAGCAACTGCATGGTCTATTTCTCACACAAAATGTTTTCAGAAAAACATTTCGGTGCTATTCCAAACGAGCCGCCATGTTGGTTCCGGTTTGAAAGCTGGGAGCAGCAACCCACGATGGAAAGTGTTCATCCAATCAGGTGCCAAGTGCCTTTTGTCTAGTGGCAGCCCATCAAGCGTCCAATGCTGGGAGGCGAGACGATCCCTTGTGATAAAAAACGCCCCATGTGGACATACAGTATACCATCACTCCCAATTCGTCAGATACCGCCGCTTGGTCAGTGCCCCTCAGCATCCGATGCACGGGGTACTTTCGGACAGACCGGGGACGGCGTGTCAATATACGCTTGTTACATGCCAAGTGTCCTTTCAAAATAAACTTCCGTTTTCACAGGATGTTAAGTTTATGCAACAAAACCACTTGGGGTTAGGAAACGGTTGTGGTTGACGTTAACTTCACTGATTAACGACTCACGGGACTCACGGTATTGACGATACCGATTAGTCACGTGACTAAAGACTGACATGACAAAATAAGTCAACGTTACTTTTATTTTAGTTTCACACTGGACACAAACACCGGTCTACTGGTTGAAAGTATTGTGTTTGTTTCCAACCACCACCACTCCCTCCCTGAACAGACTCTCATGCTATTATTACTATGTCAGTGGGTTTACATTGGAGTTAGTTGAAAGCCCGATTCGTCACATACAGTTGCTAAAGGGTGCCTCCGTGCATCGGTCTCTGATGCTGAGGGGCACTGACCAAACAGCGGTATTTGACGAGTTGGGAGTGAGAATGGGTTGGTCCAACAGTGTCTGAATGCACCATTCCAACAGCTGAATTGGGGTAGTGCTGCATCCAGCAAGTTCTGAAACACAGTCCAGCAATCAAGATACAATACAATACAAGATTTTCCACTCAGTTAACCACCGGTCTTTAAGAGCATGGATTGTAAAGGAAATATTCTCATCTCAGAGGTATTGGCTGTAATGCAGATTATCTAACTTCCAATCCTTTTCATATATCTGACAAGCGACTCCAAGAACTCCTCAGTGGCCTGTCAGAGTCTATAACATGTGGCCTACCTGAAAGGGGAAGAGGTTAATTTTACTTTGTGCAAATAACTTTCCACCACCTTGGTAAGCGGGAAAGATCTCTCTTGTCTTTGGCCTTATTGATTCCCTTTACTGAGCTGATTTTCTATGTTAAGTGGGAACCCCATGACCTGCCAAACCAGCCCCCACAATCAGATGTGGGTTACCTCTAACAGAAGGTTAATCACAGGCAATCATTAACATGACTCCTCCATTAAAAGGATGTCCCTAAGCCCACAAGTCTGGCAGCATTATGTAAGACTTATTATCACTAGACAGGGAAATGGTGTGGGGGAAGTATACAGCTTTATATCAGTTACATTTTGATTGGAACCCATTAAATAAAATTGGTTTTCTTCTACACACTTTTAGAAATAAATATTTTTAGTTGTGAATTAATATCAAACCATCATGATTTTATATAGTGTTACAAATATAAACTTACTATAAAGCCTATACAGCATCTGTAAAATTAGGTTTTTGTTTGAAGCTGCTAATTTTGTCTGCAGTGTTGGGTAATAATTCTCTCAGCTTCAAGGATAATAATGTGAATATTCATTTTCCATATATCCCCAAATCATCCTCCCACCAAGATAAAGGAAAATCTCAACCAGATATCATGGGAAGGCGTATAAATAGCACAACATTTAAAGGACATTCCAAGAGTCATGATAACGCATTTTAGGCTTCTTGCGTGTTATTTCACGCCACGGGGTTAACCTTGTGAAACGCGTGTCATTAAACCAACCCGGTCTCATGGGAAGGCGTATCAATACCATGATATTACACAGACATTCCGTGTGTCATGTGTACGCATTTTAGCCTTTTTGCGTGTCATTTGTACGCCACGCAAACGTCTGCAGTTAGGTTCAGGCAAGAAAACCACTTAGTTAGTGCAAGGAAAAACGTCATGGTTGGGCTTAAAATAAGAACATAAACCAAGTAAAACACGTACGGAAACAACTACAGAAAACACGTCACAAAAACGTCAGTAAAAAACATGACAAACGTCATTAACGTATCTTACAAAACAAAATACTGTTCAACAACGGTCTCGAACACGGGTCTCCTGGTTAAAAGTCCAGCGTTTGTTCCTAATTTAAAGTCCGATGTTTGTTGGACCCATGCCCCTCCCCACCCGCCCCAACATATGTGGTTTTTCTTGCTTTTTATTCTACGTCAAGAACTCTTACCGTAGTATTTATACAGGGATGCCTTTACATTGCAGTCAGTACAGGATACATGGCGTACAAATGACACGCAGAAATCAAGAAAGGCGTATTTATTGCACTCTAAACGCCTTGCGCATTATCATGGCATTTATACACCTTTTCCTGCTAATGGGCTGCATTTAACGCTGCGTCGTTGCGTCGTTAAAACGACGGTAACGACCGCAGTTAGATTTAGGCAACAAAACCACTTAGTTGGTTTTGGAAAAACATCATGGTTGGGCTTAAAATAAGTACATAAACTAGGTAAAATACGTACATAAACAACGTAACATACGTGCGGAAAACACGTCACTAAAGTAGCTTCAAATAACTCCGCAACACGTCGAACACAGGTCCACCGTAAGCAGTCTTTCTCACTTTTTATTCTACATCGCTTGCTCTGAGCGAGGCATATTCATGCGGATGTGTTTAAATTGCAGTCAGTACAGACTACATGGCGTGACATGACACGCCAAAAGCAAGAACGGCGTTGTTATTGCACGCAATGACTTACGAATTGCCTTGTCATTCGTACACCATTTGGTAAGACCAGGCTAAAAATTTACATAGTTCCAGGATATTCAAGTGTTCCCCCACTTAACCGTTCTAAAGTCCAATTTCCGTGAACACATTTTACTCTTTTATAATAATGTTTTCAGTTTCAGGAGCAATTTTGTGCTTTTTTTTCTCTTGTTGACATCAGTGATGCCTTTATGCCAACAGTATCAGCCAAGCATATAAGCAGCAGATACTTGCTGTAGGCCTTGGGAAATCAAAACAGATCTGTGATAAAACTCAACCATGTAGTGTATTATGAATGCTGTAAACCGCCGAACAGACTGCTGTTTAGAAAACAAATCATCACTGTGACTTTTATCAGAGTTGCTCCGTGTTGTAATGATAAGAGAAAAGCGAGACTTGATAATACAAATCTGATATATGAGTCGGCAATCGTCCCAGAGGAGCGGCCCGTCATCCCACAGGGTACAGCCAGACTTGAACAGCCTTCAGTCCCACTTATCTCCTCATTTATTCCCCCAAGACAGCCATTAACTGATGATGACAGAACTATGACAAAGGTAAATTGATCACTTAATCAGTCTTAATTTATGAATTGATGGGCCCTGATTAAAAAAGCAACACACCCACGGGTATTCTTGACAGCACAACATGCAGGAGAGAAGAGTCCATTAGCCAGTGCATCCAACTGTTCTCCCCCAGGGCTCGAGTTTGAGTGGTGAATATTTTCTTTGTTCATGAGAAAACTCTCCTTTTTCTTTGTCTTTTTCCCACACTGCTAAAAAGTCATAAAAGGTCTTAAAAGGTCTTAAATGTCCAGTTTACATCCAATAATATAGGTTTCACTATGTGTTGTCCAACCGCTTTAGTGTTTACAACAGTTTGGAACAGGTACAAATACAAAAAGCCTGCCATCATAGCCTTGCTTAGTTGCATTCCACTGCACTGTTTCCACCGCAGGATATTTCCCTAGGAATTAAGAACATTTTTGAGGAACTCACTGCGTTTCGACCGCAGGGACCAGGGTCTAAATTAAGTTCCGAGGACATTTTACGGGGCCTTTTTACCCCCCAAAAAGGCCCTGGTACCGGAACTTTTGAGATGGAGTTTGCAGGGATGACCATCGCTGATTGGTGAAACACACGCAGCATCGCTGCTTAAAGAGCATTTCTCTTTGTTTGATAACTCTAAAAGTAAAGTTAGGCTCTGCTGTCGGCTTCCCAAACAACAACCATACCAACCAAGACTGGCGTGACAAAATAAGTCAACGTTATAGTTTAGTTTCATATGGGACATGAACATCGGTTTCCTGGTTGAAAGTCTTGTTTGTTTGTTCTTTTTCATACGTCAGCAGACTAATTTGCCTAATCTTCCCAGGTCTTTAGACCACGGTGGAAACACAGACAACAGCGGGCTGAAGAAAACTTTTAGTTCCTTGAAAAGTAACTCCAGGGACTAAAAGTCCTGGGAACTTTTGGTGGAAATCCGGCTTTAGTAGTCTCCATGCCATGTATTGTACAAATGGGGATATCTTTTGGACACACTCTCACACTTGAAGGCATTCATTGTGTTACACTGGAGTTCACACAAAGAATGAGAAAGGACCCATTTACACTCTAGTGTCTTGCTTCCAGATGAAATTCAAATGCCTTTTAACACACTTTCATTTGCACTTAACCACATATGTATCTCCATTAGCCTGATCACAAATCTGTTGTGTTGATATCACTGGAGCCACTACTCTCCCTGTCTCAAGCAACAGAGAGAACAATGGCTATAGCTTGCATTATCACGGGTAAACCCGTTTAAATAGGTGCTAGATTCCTTTCCCATTGCCAGGAGACGAGTATTCCTCTTAGTATGTTTATTTTCTGGTATGTCATGTTTGACGTCACGGAAGCCCCGGAAAAGTGGGAGGAATTAGCGTGTCCGCCCGGGAGTCATGTTTCCATCACTGCCGATCAGAGCGGGAGCCAATAAATACCTGTGACTACTGCTGAGTTATTTGTCCCTGAAATGAATGCATGCAATGGATTGTAACCTTTCCCACAAAAGACAAAAGCCAGATGTTGGTGGGTTTTTTGTCCAGTGGGAAAGGGGCTATACTGACATAGTTACACTTTGAAGAAGTACAGTATAACCTACGTATGCATCTTGGAGAGACTGATGTGTTGAAATGGGGTCATTTACCGTTTTCCGTCCAAAATTAGCACGTATATGTAGGTTTTTTTAAATGGGAAAACGCTCTAACAACAGGCAACAACAGCTGTCAGTGTGTCAGTGTGCTGACTTGACTATGACTTGCCCCAAACTGCATGCGATTATCATAAAGTGGGCATGTCTGTAAAGGGGAGACTCGTGGGTACCCATAGAACCCATTTTCATTCACATATCGTGAGGTCAGAGGTCAACGGACCCCTTTGAAAATGACCAGTTTTTCCTCACCAAAATGTAGCGTAAGTTTGTGGCCCTTGGTGGCTACTTCTTTTTTTTAATATCTTTTACTTATTCTGTCTCTCTTTCAAACTCTCGAACCAGTTTCAAACAGAGATGGTGAGTGTTGGAACAGTGGAAAGACGAGTTCAATTTTGTTTGTCGGGTTTCAGTGAAGTGGGTTTTACAATGACGAGCAAGGTAAAATTACAGTTTGTCAATGGAGACCGGTGGCTTTGAGGAGAGCATAGTAACTGTATGTTTTGTTACGTTAATGAATTATAATAATTGTCCAAATCCCTGTTGATTTCATTATACTGTATATTCACATCAACGCGCGTCACATAGCATTGCACCGTGACTACAGCAGAGTCGTCTGTCCAGGGAATGAATGCCGATTGTAACCTTTCCCACTGAAGACAAAAGCCAAAACAAATTGCGAAACTCTCGCGAGATGATTAATGTTAGGCATTAAACTTGAACAGTTAAGGTTAGGATAGGTCGTTGGGCAGCGAGTCTCACAAGAGTTTTTGCAAATTTTCCTTCTAGACACGATCGATTTTTTGGTCTAGTGGGAAAGGGGCTATGGAGATCTTCAGTTTGAAGAATAAAAACAGAGATCTTGAGAAACCATTTCAAATACTGCCTACTTTATCTCTTTGTTTGTTGGATTGTCTGTTTCGGAAAGTTAAGGGGGGGTTTCATACGCTGTCAGATGATCTGTCCAGCCCTTTGTTGGCAGCATATTGAGGCATTTATTTTAGGATACAAGAATACAATCAGAATGCGAGGCGAGTCTGTGCAGCGGTCCAGCCAAAAGGATAAACACAAAAAGGCTATAGCGTCACAGCTCTGCAGAGTTACTTGAAGAGTTGTTGTGACGTGCAATCTTTGATTCGGGGCCCCGGCAGCAACAAGATAAGACCGGCTTTCCATGCACCCGTGGACACTCGAGAGACTCGACACTTCCACAGCTGTCCCCCGCAGGCTCAGCCACCCAACTCTCAGACACACAGCAACTTATAAGTTGTTATTGATTTTGAACCCTGGTGCCCTGCTCATTGAGTCTGGGGGCAACAAATTCAGTGCTTTACAGTTCAGAAAGATTGCATTTTAGATAAACACTGTCAGCGACTGTATCGCGAGGTGCCGCGCCGATAAAAAGGAGGGTCTGAGTAAACACCTGGAGACACCGCGGATCGCTATCTTCACAGTGAATTACAGCGGAAACTGTCTTTAAGGCTGAAAATTGCCCCCCGTTTCATTTCCACCGCTCCCCCCCCCCCACATCTCTCCAGCCTGGGAGTAAGATAAAGATGGGCCTCTTCACAGCAGAGAAACTGGACTCTCAGACAGTAATGGAGGCAAGGACACTGGAGAGTCCACGGAGATAGGAAGCTCCACTCCATTTGTCATGACTGCGCTAACTGGTCACAGAGGTCAAGAGATGAACAGCGAAATGAATCAAGAGGTAATTCCTCTGATGAAGGGAGGGATTAATCAACTTAAGTGTTGCTATTTCATTTACCATCCATAGATTTCTATCCGGGTGTAAAATGCATATGCTACACAGTGCAAATGAGCGGAGTCAGTAATAATGGGGAGTGATTCAAGGGAAAAAAATCTATGGTGCTTTGCAACCTTTGCTGTGTGCTAATCTCATTTGGGCCCTAAAGGATTAATATTACCTGGACATATTCAGTCTGTAACTCTAGTCTTGGGTAAAATTGCCTTGCATATTAACAATAATAAGTGGTCGGAAGACTAGAAAAGCGCTATATAAATGCAAGTCCATTTTCCATTTACCATTTGTCACACACACATATTTTCAATATGTGCAGTGAAATGCAGGGGTAAAAAGTAGGGCTGTCAAAGTTAACGAGATAACGCAAATTCGTTTTAACGCCACTAATTTCTTTAATGCATTAACGCAATCAATATTTCAGAGGTTGTAGTGGGTTCGGTTTTAAAGTTAGAGTGAAGCTACTGGTATGATATGAAACAAGAAAAAACGTAATGAATCCATTGGTACCAACCATGTCATACTAGCTTATCGTAAAGGAGGTTAAATAACGCACGTCAATGCCACTTTGTGGCATGGACATTTTCAAAGAGGTCCCTTGACCTCTGACTTTAAGATTTGTGAAAGAAAATTGGTTCTATGTGTACCCACGAGTCTCCCCTTTACAGACATGCCCACTTTATGATAATCACATGCAGTTTGGGGCAAGTCATAGTCAAGTCAGCACACTGACACACTGACAGTTGAGGTTGCCTGTTGGACTGCAGTTTGCCATGTTATGATTTGAGCATATTTTTTATGCTAAATGCAGTACCTGTGAGGGTTTCTGGACAATATTTGTCATTGTTTTGTGTTGTTAATTGATCTCCAATAATAAATATATACATACATTTGCAGAAAGCAGCATATTTGCCCACTCCCATGTTGAGAAGAGTATTAAATACTTGACAAATCTCCCTGTAAGGTACATTTTGAACAGATAAACTTAATCGCAATTAATCATGCATCTAGTCGTGATTAAATATTTGAATCGATTGACAGCCCTAATATATCTATATCTATATCTATATATCGATATATAGATATATCAATCGATTCAAATTTAATTTATTAATTTAAAGAAGAGCACAATTGTTTATCACCTAGTTAAGAAAGGATCTCCTGTGGTATCAAATCAGAAACTTGTGCATTCCTTCTTGGACCATTTTATGTTACCTTGAAAGAGAAACAACACTATCATCCCATGCAAACGTGTGCGTCTTGAAAGCAAATGTTGGCGTGTAATTGTACAAATTATTTAACTTTTTTTTATTTATATATATATATATATATATATATAAAATTATAATAATAAATAATATATATATAATTCCCTAATATCGGTATCGGCCCAAAAAATCCTGTGTTTGGGCCTAAAACTAAATAAATCCAAACCATCAATGGTGATTGTCCTCTTATTCTTATCATCCTGGCTTGTCATGGCTTTCATGCCATCCCACACTACCATTAGGTCATTGATGTAAAATTTCTCTCTGATCTAATTTATTTCTATATTGGAGTTCAGCCCTCGTTATTTCATATCTGGCCTCTTTGTCAGCTGCTGCCTTGTCCCCATCCTCATCATGTAGCAAGGCATTCTGTTTCCAGAGCAGTGCATCCTTCAACGCTTAATTTAACCCGTAATATAGAAAGAATATAAGAAGATATCTGCTCCGCCCTTTCGTCAAGATCATTAGTAGAATTGTTAAAAACATAACAGTTTGTGGTTTCCAGGAGGAGCCGAGAGGGGGCAAAGCTAAAGACTTCTACGCACCTTTTACTGAACCATAACATGGGTCGATAGTTTTGTTCCATCTGGTAGGGCAACAAATATACTGAAAAGTTGCTCATTGATTTCAGGATACGAGAGGTGGTGGTGAGACTTGAAGCCTCCAGGTCACTGAAAACACACTTTTCAGTGAAGTAGAAGACATTTTGTGTCCATCAGTTACAGATGTGATAAAAAGTAAGTTGTGCTTTTCTTGTGTGACCTTACTATTCTCTTTACGGTATATAGCTACAACATCCTTCCTGCCCAGCACTCAATAGAGACCCAGGCACTCATGCTTTCTCTCCAAGTGCTCACACTTCGGTGAATGAACAGAACCTTCATTTTCTTATCCACTTCAGTGTCACACATTCTATTTCTTTAACAATTTGCCATCACAAACCGGGTCCCATACAAAAGCTGCATCGGTGAGTAAACCTTGAACCTAAAACAGCTACAAAATAGATGGAAGTGTGTCTCAGGTAAGCTTGCCAATAGCTTATTATAAGCCTTTAGCCACACAGATTTCCAAAGGTATCTTTGGCTAAGTGCAAGAAATTCCAACTTTACAGCATGCAAGTAGTCTATAGTTTCCTTAAACCTTTCTGTCAGACCCCTGTCTGGGTTCAGAATCAGTTTAAGCTTCCACAATCATCTGCTGTCAATATCAGCTGCTTTTATTAACTGTTGAATTGTATTTCTTATTTATAAATTTGTATGACTTATCCAAACTTTTTCAATAATACATGGTGGGGAGTCATGATATCCACTGAAAACCAGACACTGTAATTACACACAAAATGAGATGTGCCATGTGAATTTAATAGCAAAAAAAAAATAAAAAATTGGGGGACATTATCTATTTTCCATGAAATTAAATTTATGCAAAGAATATCAATTAAAACTCTCCACTGCTAAACATCTAAAGCAAATAAAACAAACCCTGCCATGAATTCAGAGCTATTCATTCAGAAGCCCCATCTCCTCCCAGTATCCCCAGGAATTTTCCAGAACTCGTTTGGTTCTGAAAAGTGAAGCCAATGGGGAAGTGACTTAAACCTGCATTCTCCAGCAGGGGGCGACTCCTCTGGTTGCAAAAGGAAGTCTGATTGTATAGAAGTCTATGAGAAAATGACTCTACATCTAACTTGATTTATAGTAAACATTGTAAACATGAGTTTATCGTCTCAATCGCTAGTTTCAAGTCTTCTTCAATATAGCATGATTTTCATTTAGTAAATTATGGTCCAATTTAGAGTCAAATAGACCATAAAGCAGGGTGTGTTTAGGGCGGGGCTACCTTGTGATTGACAGGTCGTTACCAAGGTGTTGTCCGGTCTGGGAGTTGTCCGTGTTTTCGTCTTAGTACTTTAACCCTTTCACAGTGTGTTTTCAGTTCATGAAAGTTAATTGTAACAGTTTGGTCGCCTAAAAATGTGTTATTCAGCATTTGGTTGTACTTAGCCTCACACCCTCGTGTCACTTCTGGTTGCAAGAAACCAAGATGGCGACAGCCAAAATGCAAAACTTGAGGCTTCAAAACCGTAACCCACAAACCAACGAGTGACGTCATACTGACTACGTCCACTTCTTACTGTATATACAGTCAATGGATTGAACCGAGGCCATTTCCTCTAAAGGGTCCAAGTGTCTGCGCTATGATTGCCGTGTTCAGATCTGCCAAAACACCAAGGACCAGAGTCCGATTCAACTAAAGTCAGCAGCTCAGAAAATGCCCTCAGAGGTCTGTCGCCCAAATTGTGTGTTTCCCCATGATTTAGTTGGCTAAACTCCTGAGAATAATATCTGGTTCTTAAGCTGCTAAATGCTCCACTAAGTTAACCAACTAGTTGGTATTGTGTCCCTTTGCTATTTGTTCCTGACGCTGATGGGAGTAGTGAAACTGAACCAAAACAGTTGTAGATTGTAAACCCAAAATAATGAGCTGAAAGACACTAAAAAAAAAAAATTTAGTTGGTATTCTCTATTGGTTTGTCTCTATGAGTGACACCCTACTCAATACATGAAGTCATTATTGATTGATTGCTAACATTCTGTGTGGCAATTGTGGTGGACCCAGCCAATACCTTCCTCTTAAATATTCTTTTCAGTCAACAGATTGCTGTCTTGAATCCGACAAAAGTTTAACTCTGACTTGAGTTGTAGCTATTGAATGAATACTGACTGATGTAATTAGTTGACTTAATGTGCATGTAGCAATCGGTGCTACATTTTCAACTAAATGTGCTGTAAATGTCACCAAATACTTTTCTGCAACCCAGTTCTGCTTCTGTGATGTACTGGTTCATTCATTCTTCCACAGCTTTACTGATTATTTGTGCTCTATTTTGGACTCTTATATTGTCTTTATCTCTTGCTGAGTCCTGTTTCTTTTACTGCTGCGGTGGCCTAATT
The DNA here is from genome assembly GCA_916700995.1 of Hozukius guyotensis. Classification (NCBI taxonomy): domain Eukaryota; kingdom Metazoa; phylum Chordata; class Actinopteri; order Perciformes; family Sebastidae; genus Hozukius; species Hozukius guyotensis. The sequence continues at coordinate 14,643 of CAKALU010060452.1, forward strand.
TACCAGCGAGGAACAATAAAGTTTTGTTTTATCTTCTTAACTGCAAATTACTGCACTATTAGGTGTGTAACTTGTTTTTAATGATGACACTAGCAGATGTTACTGCACCACACTGCAATTAATTCCATTACCATATTTTAGTACATTTCCCACTCAGAGGGGCTTTCCATTACATTCTGACAAGTTATTAAGTTATTTCACAAATAGTGCATTATCACTTGCTATAGGCTTCTCTGTGTCGCTCTCTGCCAGGATGTATTGTTGCACGTTGAAACTCATTTAGGGGAGAGTGTCACACAAAGGTTTTCACACATTAGCATTCTACCTTTTTTTTTTTTCTCCCCCTTTGCGTCAGACATGTTTTCCCCTGGGTACAGGTTGACGAAAGGAGATAGAAGGAAGGGAGAAAAAGAAGATAAAGAAATATTTTATGCTCTTTTTTTACAATGCACCAGAGGTTTAAATATACAGACAGATACTATGCATAAACCATTTCCTGCATATAAATGGGTAATAAATATATAAATAATAATAAAAAATAATAATATAAAATAAATATCTAGCAGATTCATATTAGTGTTAGTATTCAGATCCTTAAGTAAAAGTACCAATACTGCAATATGAATGTACTTTATTACAAGTTAAAGTCCTACATACATGAATATGCACATTTTTATTAGCATAATGTAATTAAAGGGGACCTATTATGCTTTTGTGCTTTTTCCCTTTCCTTTAGTGTGTTATATAGTTTTTTGTGCATCTGCAAATTTACAAAGTCCAGGCCAAAGAAACCCTGCTCCTGAACTGCCTGAAACACCTCGCTTGAAGTCCTGCCTTTTTTTCCGTAACGTGATGTCACCAAGTAATACATTTGCATAACGGCTGGTTTGGCACGGGCTCAAAAAAAGCTAGTTAGAGCAGAGTGGAGTCCGAAAAGTTAGGTTTGGTTGACCAAACCTTATTTGTACTTCCATACTTGAGTTATGGCACTTCCGGAGTTATTTTAACCCAAACCGCAATCTTTTCCTAAACCTAACTAAGTAGTCTGTTGCCTAAACCTAACCAAGTAGATAATTTCCTAAACCTAACTAAGTAGTTTGTTGCCTAAACCTAACCAAGTCGATCTTTTCCTAAACTTAACTAAGTAGTTTTTTGCCTAAACCTAACCAAGTAGATAATTTCCTAAACCTAACTAAGTAGTTTTATTTTGAAAAGACTGGAGCGGAAATTGACACATGCGTCATGTGTTGCTGGACATTCGTAGGAAAAGCATGAAAAATATGTTGAAAGTCGTGCTAAGCATCACGAACAAAAAGGGAAATTCGTGTCTATGAACACGAATCAAATACAATTTCGTATCTATTTCACAAACTGCTGTGAGACTGCATTGTTATTTCGGTCGATATCTTAAAAGGTCTTGAGTACGGATACCCAGCCCTACCAGTTTCACAATGAATGAGATTCATAAAACAGAGCCATGCGTACACATGACTTTATTTATGTTTCTGCCTTTGTGTGCACACAGAAACTTTTGTCTTGAATCAACAGAAAGTTTCATGCATCTGGCCTCAGGAGCAGCACAGCGGGGCTTCAGAAAGAGTAACAAGTTACTGAACTAAAAAAAAGGAGGTGAAGTGGGATTAGAGGATGAAAAAGAGGGAAGAAAAACACAGACCGAAAGAATTTTGTTTGAAATTTAGCAGCAAATGAGAAGGCGTGACTCAGGGATAAGAAAAAGAGAAAAAAAAAGTGTGCGTCTGGGAGGTGAAAAGGTGAGAGGTATTTGCGTATGACAGAAAAATAGGCAGAGCATGGTTGTATTATTATTTTCCCTGTTGAAGTGGGTGAGAGCAGACATGCATGGAGATAAGGGCCGTCTCATCCATTAATGTATGATTCATAGACAAGCAGAAGATATGAGTCGATGCATCAACAGGCTCTACCAAATCAAGACAGCCGCGGAGTGTTATCTTTCTGCCGACAGATGCTGGACACTGATAGCCTCTGGGGACCAGCAGAGAATGTCAGGCGTTGTCTCTTTCTCTTTTTATGAGAACGAAAACATTAAATCCTTTGTTTTACCTCCGTCAAGGAGGTTATGTTTTCAGTTCGGTTTGTTTGTTTGTCAGCAGGATTATGGAAAAACTAATGGCCTGATTTTCATGAAACTACCGGAAGGGTATAGCATGAGCCAAAGAAGAAAGGTCAATACATTTTGGAGCAGATGCACATGCGTTACTTTTCACTTATGGCTGAGGTCTGCGCTCTCTGAGTGCCCTTCCAGTTTTAAATACAATGCTGGATGTGAGCAGTCAGATGATCAGACAAACAAACCTGGAATCATTCTTTAAAGCTGCACCAATACAATTTTTATATGAAAGATGTATAAAAAAATATATATTTTGGTGGTGGTGAGGGTAATTTTTCAGTATTATTCAAAGCTTTTATTTAAAGGTATTATTCTCGTCAGCAGGACTACTAGGCTTAAATTATACAGAGACCGACCCGCCGGCCAAATAATAAAAGAAAAAAAAAAAACTAATTGAAAGTTATGGCAAAAAGATGGGTATTGAGTTTGGATTTAAAGGCCTCCACAGAATCAGACTGTCTGATGTTCATAGGGAGGTTATTCCAGAGGAAGGGGGTTACACACAAAGTTAGCACGTAGATGATGAACTTAGTAGAGCATTTAGCAACTATTGACCCCAAATATTATTTTAAAGAGTTAGTGGACACCAAACCAGAGCTTAAAGGAGAAGAATATTGGACTAAGATTCCTCAGGTGGACAGAAGCATGACCCTAAATGAATGCTAACGTTACTACAAGACTTTCAACCAGGAGGCCGCTGTTCTTGTCCCGTGTAAAACTAAAAGTAATGTTGACTTATTTTTTCACGTCAGTCGTTAGTCATGTGACTAGTTGATATCGTCAGTCCCGACTCACGTGAGTTATTTGTCAGTCCCGTGAGTCACTTTGAGTCGTAGTCACGTCAGTCATTAGTATCGTCAGCTCTGTGAGTCACATGAGTCGCTAGTCAGTGAAGTTAACGTCAACCACGACCGTTTCCTAACCCTACCTAAGTGGTTGCGTTGCCTAAACCTAACTCCCTGTGAATACGGAAGTTTATTTTGAAAGGACACTATGCATGTAACGAGTGTATATTGATACGCCGTCCCTGGTCCGTCCAAAAGGAACGCAAGAGGGGTACTCCGTGCGTCCGTCTCTGATGCCGAGGGGCATTGACCACGCAATGATATTTGACGAGTTGAATGTCCCTGAATTTTCCATTGTAACCATCATGAATCCAGTCTGACTACAGCTGCTGCTGTCAGAGTATCACTTTAAGTTAAAGGTTTGATGCGACTTGTGAACTATGTGCGATCATGAATGTAAAGTTAAATAAAGCCAAACTCTGGCCATTTTCAATCAGGCCTTGATTGAAAATGGCATCACTTGACAAAGTCTGACATTTATTGTACATAGTGCTTCGAGTAAACAGGCAGCCATCTGGCAGGGGAAGCAAGGAGGTACTAAGGAGAGACATTATTTAAATGATTGGACTGTCAGAGTGAGCAATCATGTTGAAAATAACACCGTCAGTATCCTGGTGTTGAATTGTTTTGTGGCGCCATGTTCGCATCATATCAGAATAGGCTGACGAATGGATCATGTTCATGTAACATTTGCATAATCTTTATTTCCCAGAAAACCCATATCCAACCTAATAACTTACTATATGTGGAACAAACTATCCATAAGTAATGTTGATTGTTTCTGCAGGAATTATACCTGATAGATTTGATTCTGAAAATACCTACGTCTGCCAACAAATGTCTCCTGCACCCAACAATCCAAGCATCTGTCAGTCGTTTGGTCTTTTTGCTCTCATAGGAGCAGTGGTGGAAGAGGTATTCAGATTTAGTTTAGTAAAAATAGAAATACTGCAATATAAAAATACCCAATTACAAGTAAAAGTCCTGCATTCTGCTAGTACAGAAATAAGTATAGAGGTATTATCTGCAAAATGTACCAAAAGTATCCAACCAGTTCTCATTCCCAATTCGGCCACTTGGTCACGACTCCTTGGTTAGGTTTAGTAAAAGATCGTGATTGGGGTTAAGATAAGTATGTTTGTTATGTAATGTCAGTAACGTAGCCCAGTGGTTCCCAAACTTTTGCACGCCAAGAACCCCTAAACTGACCGAACTTAGACCGTGGACTCCATTTGATAAGATTTTGTCCCAGGTCCCCCATCTGATAGGACTTTTTTTGCTTTTAGATGTTTTATTACAGAAACAGGAAGTGTATGAAACCCATGACTAAAATAGTCATACATTATGTCATTGTGTTACGTATGGATGGAATTATAGTGAAAATAAATTATTCCTCTTTTTGCTGGGGACCCTTAGAACCCCCTCAAGGACCCCTGGCGGTCTTCGGACCCCACTTTGGGAACCACTGACGTAGCCTACGTTACATAGGCCTACTTGAGGTAAGGTAGCAGTTGTTCTGAACGTCTCATATTGCCGCAAATTGGAGTTACTTCAAAGCCTGGCGCAACTCATACAGACACTAAGACATTATAGCCCATGACAAAACTTCTGTATTTGATGCCCCTAGGAATGAGACCGGGCTAAATCAAAAGTAATCATACTCATTGTACCGAATGGCCCCTTTCAGAGTGTTGTATTATTGTATTTTTCTTTCATAACTAATGTTGGAGCTGGTCAAAGTGGAGCTCAGTTGAGCTATTTTATACACTGTCATTAGTTTTGCAGGTATTTAGTCATATACAAAAATATTTCATAATATGATTTCAACCTGATTGGGGATCCCCTGACTTTCTATCTAGTCCCATCAAATTTATTATAATTCACCTTTGGAAAGCACAAACGTCTGTACCAAATTTCAGGGAAATTCTATTCCAATTCCAAGAAGTCCAAAGTCATTGGATGATTGTCGCATGTTTTTTACATATTATATATACGTTTGTGACGTATTTTCTGTAGTTGTTACGTTGTTTCCGTACATGTTTTACTTAGTTTAGTTATTTGTTTTAAGCCCGACCATAAATGTCATGGTCTTGGTTAATAATTCTGTTAAACCTGCAGTATAACTTGCGAAAATGTTCTCTACAAACAGGGAATATTTTTATTTATATTATATTATATTATATTTTGACTACGTAAAAGGTTACAGTCTCATTTCTAGAGCATAAATGTGGACGACACTGAATGAAAAAACGCACAAACTTCTGGCTGTTCTCTCTTATTGTCCTTGTTTATCACAAAAGCTATGTCATGCAGCTTTAATAGCACTTACCGATCTGTTAATAACAGTTTAAATTGTAGTGAAACTGACTAAACACTTTTAAGCCAACATTATCAGGGGCCAATTGTTTATCTATATTATAATTAATACAGTTATTTATGAAAATAAAAATCGTAATTTTTGTCTTAAAAGACATTGTGATTAGGTCGGGAGGGGCTGCGTTCCGAATCCGAATTTTGCCTTGGGCACCAAAAGGTCTAGAGCCGGCCTTGATTACTTCAGTAAATGTCGTTAGTTTCCATCACTGCATTCAAGTGACTCCTAAGACCACTACTAAAGTAAAACACACACAGTAAAAAGTGTGTGTGTACATGCATGAACTCACACACATATACACGTAGGTGGACATCAACTAAAACACACACTGGCTCGGCTCTGTAGTCGAGGGCGGAGCGGTGGGAGGGGCCGAGGGGGTGTCGATGGCAGACTGGTCGATCGGCACACCTCCGAATCCCCATCAGTCTCGTCTGAGTCTCTCAGGCCACGGGTTAGCACTGAGAAGCCCCGTGAGGTCTGGCTAAGAGCTGCCCATCAGTCAGCACCGACATCTGAGACATCCGTCCCTATCAGCTGCTGGCAGCAAAACTGCTCTGAAGAGAAGCCCCGGTCTGCCCAAGGTCAAAGACATATGACATGACAGTGTCAAACAAACGTCAGTGTGAAGGGAGACAGAGGGAGGTTTATAGCAATACCAAAACACACTTTTTGGAGCTGGGAAAGCTTGACAAATCTATGAGGTTTACCTCAAATTAACACTGGCATGGTAGTTTATGGAAACATTCATGTTGTTTTTCATTCATTGTATGACACTAAAGGCTGCTTTAGTGAGCTAACAACTTCTTTCTCCAGCTTTGTGTAACCAAGTTCTTTCAATTAACAGATTTCCCCTTCTTTTTAGTCATTTGTGTGACATAGTAAAGCAATGTAGAGAAAGAAGGAGCCTGGAGGAGCGAGTGGGTTCTCCTGAGGCACTGTAATAAATAGTGAACCGAGGCAGACTTCCAGCTGTGAGTATGAAAACCATGAGAGGCTTTTTCCAGACCCGCACCATGAGCAGGGTGTGTGTTTTCTAGTAATCATCCCACTCTCAACTGTACCAACATATTCAGTAATAAACTCTGAATAGAAATGGAAATTCAGCGTACTCCCACTCGCTGTGGCACAAAGCAGACAGATGAGTGGGACTTCCTTTTGTTGCGAGACTTTCATTCGATCTTCAAACCTTAACTGTTTTTTATGCTCTAGCGTTCACTTGATAATAGAAACAGAAAAATATGTATGACAACTAATGCATATGAGAAGCTCCCCATAAGCTATTGTGACTGCACCAGAGACTATAAGTATATTGTAAGTTTCTGCGCAGGTAGGAGTACCAAAAAGTTAGCCGTTTGGATGGACTTCACTGTGCCACTTTCTGACGTTACCAGGCTAACCATCACATATGAAATGCCGCCATAGTGCTCCAGGGAGGACGTATTTTTGTAGGTCAACCAGGAAGTTAGCATCGCCCTGGGTTCCCTCGACAAAAAGCCAATGGGATTGTTCCATTGGGTTTTGGATTATTGCAGAAAATAGGCTCTGTGGCAAACACACGTTTATGATACTTATACATTTTGTTCCGTAAGATAATTTCCACAAATGAACACCACTTTCATGATTCTTGAAGTGTGAATGCAATCGGCAGGAGTGAAAAGCTAATTTTAGGCTTTAAACGAACTACACCACTGTCACATGAGCGCGACGAATACACAACGAGGTTGTAAAGGCAGACGAGTCGGCGTGATGACGTTTAGTAGTCTCATTTGGCCACTTGTTAGCAACCGCCTTTTTTGAGACACATAACGGCTTCAAAATTCACGAGTGGGATATTTATTGACGTATTTTATGTCGTAGAAAAAAACGTTAAAATCTCTCAAGCTAGTGTTAACCACAGACCTTATTTCAGGCATCTAACTAAAAACCCATTCAAAAAAGCCATTGACTTCCAGACGAGAGAACCGGAAGTGCTAAAATGCAAACTCATTACTGGGTTTTAGGACTCATTCCTGTAGCTCTATTAACAAGCGCTTACCGTAAATAAAGGCAAGGTAAAACAAGAAAACATAACATGACAGTGGTGGAATTACCTGTAGTTTATCAATAGTTGTCAATTAGTTGTCTTTTCAGAATAAACTTGTGCTTGCACATGTCAATTTCCGCTAGTTACACACATACACTGTCTTTTCAAAATAAACTTGTGTTTGCACATGTCAATTTCCATTTATTACATGCATACGTTGTCTTTTAAAAAAAACAAAAACTTCTGTTTGCAAGTGTCAATTTCCGCTAGTTACACACATATACACTGTGTTTTCAAAATAAATTTCCATGTTCACAGGAAACAACTTTGTTAGGTTTAGGCAACAAAACTGTTTGGTTTAGGAAAAGATTGTGGTTTGGGTTAAGTATGTTACGGAACTTACGTATAGTCTACGTAACTTAAAATAAATCCACTTTGACTATTGGTTTCACATGGGACATGAACTGCGGTCTCCTGGGTGAAATTCCAGTGTTTTTTTTAACCCAAACATTCACCCTGACCTCCGCACGGCATTTTAAAACGATCTCCATCCAGACAAGCGTTTTAAAGGCCGTTCGGAATGAATCGCCATCCATATACTACCACGCCTGAAAACGTAAAGCACATGACCATTCATGTACATTGGACATGCACTTGCCAGTGTAAACAGGAAGCAGCGCTGGACACGGGAATTGTTGTAAAGAGCTCCAAAGTAATAGCTTCCCTCCTGCGCATGGTCGAAGTGGAGCTCAGTTGAGCTATTCTATATACTGTCATTAGTTTTGCAGGTATTTAGTCATAAACAATGACTATCCATTCGATAGTTGTTCAGACATTTAACTGAAAACTACAAATGTAGACATGTATAAAATGCAGAATTGAACAGCTGCTAGCATAGACAGTGATTGACATGTGGTCTTCGTTCCCAAACCAAGTTATAAAATAAATAAATATCTCCTACTGTATGGTGACAGTGCCAACCAGACCATTATTTTTGCTGCTGTTTCAGAGGGTATTTTAGTCTGGTTGATTATGATGAAACCATCAGTGGTGATGGAGGCCTAGAAGTGAAAGGAGAGTGAAGGGGAGTTAAGTGAACATAGGTGTAAATTAATCATAGGCCCTGAAGCCAGTGTCTAGCCCCGGCTCCCACAGCTCAGCGCAACCATCTGATTGGCCTTGACAAGCGCTGTTGGCATGACGACCATAAGGTGTCGGCAATTGTAGAGATGAAGAAAACCTGGAAGAAGTCTTCATTACACTATATAAAGACACAATTATGATGATGGACTAATGGAGCCGCTCAGTGTGTCCTCATTGATGAAGAAGAAGTGGCCCTTAAGCAATGAGTGTGTTTTAAGTAGAGTGCTGATCATCTGAGACCAGCTCAGTCACGTGACCTGAGCAGGGACTGCTGAACAGATATTTTATAGATTTTCATCATGACGGGAGAATTATTTAATTGCCCCCCAAGAGGTATAATTTTTGTCATATCTCACAGGTGCTTTATTCTATAATTCCTCGTCCGTCTTTTTGTCTTTAACCCTTTCACAGTGTGTTTTCAGTTCATGAAACTGTAACATTTTGGTCACCTAAAAATGTCTGAAAATAACTAATAGTAATTAATGTTGAATATGATTATGAACAATGTGGGGTTTTTCCTTATTTCATTGGCTATTTTTGGGATTAATAAAGCATTATTCCATATATAAAAAAAACAAAAAACAAAGCATCCGAATACTGATTTGGAGGTCGATTACCATGGCAACGGTCAAAGCTTCGAAGCATTTGGGTCAGCCCTACAAAGAATATGCTTGAGGTGTAATTTATTCACGTTTATCCTCCTGCTCCTGATGATCGAACTACACGGGTGAAGGAGGGAATGTGAGAATGAAGACCTCTGTAAGAGGAAAATTAGATGTTTGGACTTGCTGAACTGTATCATGTTTGAAGTGTGGTATTTATGAGGCTAAACCACGGCACTATAGGATGTAGCTATCAGTGGCGGCGGTAAACATCACAGCGTCTCTCTATGAATGCTGAGCATGAACACTTTGGAAGAGTTTGCGGTGAAAAGTGAGCTTAAAAAATACAAGGAACAAAGCACCTGCCAGAGGTCGTTGGGGCGGCTCTTAGCAGCTACCATGAGAAAATGATAGGGATATGTATATTTAAAGGAGAGTACAAAGAGATGAGGGCAGGAGGAGAAAGACAAAGAGAGAGAGAGAGAGAAGGGAAAACCCTGGCGATGTTGTATATATGCACACATGGACAGTGAGGGTTTACGCTCTGCAATGGACAGCAAGGAGCCTCAGGGTCTCTCTGTGGGCAAAGTTACACTTATTGATTGAGATGAGAGAGCAAAAGGAGAGGATTCAGGACGGAGAAAGAGAGAGACACAGTGCAGCGGGGGGAATGATCACACACTCATTCATTGCGTGACTTGGATAACAAGGGAAGAAACTGTTCCAGTTTTACAGCAGCAGCAGTGATTCTGCGCTACACGAGAAGACAATCTGAATCCTGCTACATTATCTTCGCCACAGTCTAACAGGGAATCTAAAGAACAAAATAGTTGCATCCTCGTGTTGCTTGGCTATTTAAGTTTAAGGGGCCCTATCTTACACCCGGCACAAAGCGGCGCTGTCATTGCTAGTTTGAGACCGACGCAGTTGTCATTTTTACGCTGTAGGGTGACCAGGTGTCCCACTTTACGAGGGACTGCACGGCATTTTTATCCCTTATTGTCCCACGTCCCACATATTGAGACGATGTCTCACATTTTCATTGGCAAAACCACTGTAAACCTATAACATTTTTATGTGGAATTAAAATACGTATTTACAGAGTAAGTTATGTGTATTTGCAAATCGCCCTGTATTTTTGTGGATGTGACTTTACACAACACAGATACAAAAATACGTTTGTGGGTGTAGTGAAATATTTGCAGAACATGGTACATATTTGTGAATTGTCTGCTGTGGATTACAACTATTATCTACAGATCTGCTGCGGTACCAATCGGACAAAATTCTGTGAACAAACAGGAGGAAAGTTACAAATGTCATGTGGCCCATAAATCCTCAGGAAGCGATCTGCAAATGCGCAAATATCATTCCACGTGTAGAAATAGATGCACAAATGCGTATATATCACTTTACATGTAAACCTTACAATACGTATTTACATAGTAAGTTATGCATATTTGCAAATCACCCTTTATTTTTGTGGATGTGACTTTACACAACACAAATACAAAAATACATGTTTGTGGATAGTGAAATAATTAGAAATCATGGTACACATTTGTGGATTGTCTCCTGTGGATTGCAACTAATAAAGTCCAATAAAAACTTCCATACGCTATGCCCAACGGAGAAAAGTGTGAGTCACTGCAAAGTCACAAGCTATGCAGATTTAGGTGCAATATGATGGCAACTACCACAAAGAAAAGGAGAAGCAGCTACAACAAAGACTGTGAAACTACTTATAAGTATTTATAAGCCGGCGAAAGACGAAGGTTATTTTTCAATTTCACAAGGAGGGGCTGAAGCTACACACTTCATGCGAGTCTCACAAGAAATGTGCGGCTCAAAAAGAGATGTGCCAATCTATGGATGCATTCGGGGCAAAGCATAGAGATGTTACAAGATAAAGGCCAGAATAGAAACGTTTATTATTTAAGTTAGATAAACATTATATCAAAATTGTAGACTACCTCTTACAGCCCGGACACACCAGGAACGTCAGGAGCGCATGGCGGCTGCGTAGCGTGGTGGCTGCGTGATACACGCGATGGGCGTTCACACCAGCTGCATTTCTGCTGCTACTGTCAGCCCTTTCTTTCTACATAGAGTTTGCCTTTTAATGGCAATTTCATTTCATTATAAATATCATTTATATTTATTTTAGACCGAGAAAGGTAGAGAAATGTGTAGTAATTTGTAATAGTAATAATCCACAATTAAAACCCCGTACTATATTCATTCATGGAGCTCTCCCTGTCACTCTATGTTCTAGAATACTGTCCGGCACATATTTCAGAATAAAAGCCTCGGGTTAACAAATGAAGGAATTCTGTCCACAGAAAAAACGCTTGAGGGAGAGTGTTGATTTAAAAATAAGTCTTTACTTTTTTTCATCTCTGTAACATATTCTACAGATAGACCTCAAAACTGTAGTAATGTAGCAGGTACGATGTCAATATACAGTTAATAGATCACTTTCACTGTCTGGGACATATTCTACAGATGTCTAGACCTCAAAACTGTAGTAATGTAGCAGGTACGATGTCAATATACTGTCAATAGATCACTTTCACTGTCTGATGTTGCTGTGAGACGCGCGCGCCACGCGTCGAAAATAGGCGAGACCACTATTCCCTAGAAGAGACGCAGCTGAAACGTGCGTCTCACGCGGGCAGTGTGGCTGCTCTAACCTGTTAACAGGTAAAAAAAACAACAGGTAACGCAGCCGCCACGTGCTCTTGACCTTCCCAGTGTGGATGAGGCTTAAGCCTTGGTAATGTGTCCATACATACTCTTTGTCCCATATTTGGTTTGTTTGGGATCTGGTCACCCTATATGTCACGTCCAGTTCCCATGTTGTCTAAGTAGCAAATGTACTTGCGCCCAAATGTGCGCCCGTGGGCGTGTTGGTCTTAAAATGAGGTGTGGTCAGGCGCTCTGTTGGCACATTGCTATCTTGAGGCAGAAGAAAGCGATTGCAACATCGACCAACAAAAAGCTGGTCTAAAGTCTGGTGCAGTATTTTCCTGCTATTTAAAGGGCGCATTATTCAGATAGTAAGATGTGTTTACATAGGAAGGTTCACAACACGCGTACACTCTGCTTTTTACACACAAAGGGACACAGCAGCGCTCCCCCATCCTCAGTTAAATACAGTGTTGGTGACACAACAATTTTTTAAAATTTTTTGTAAAGGAAAACATTTAATTCAGTCCAAACACATAATCTCCTCAGGCTATGCCTAGCGGAGATAAAAACAGTAACAGAAATGTTTGTTACAGGGCACACCGCTTTGTTATGTTTGCCATTGTTTTGCTAATTGGACCTCCAATGTGTGATGTGGTAGCTATGTGAAAATTGTTAATGGCAAAATGCATCATACCAATCCAATATTGTTAGATCCTTTTCTAAATCAAGCGAGAAAATATGGCTTTTAAGTGAAACATAGCGTTCAGCCCCCCTTTCCCACCCCAGTAATTGCCACACAGTCCCTAACCACAGTCTGAGAGAAGCTACCAGCTCTGTACTGTCACTGGAAATTCATGTACTTTTGGACGACAAATACAGCTGTGCTCCACTACCTGAGCCACTCGGTTGTTTTCTCTGTTCGCTGTCAATGAGGTGACACCGCCGATGAGGCGGTGTGTGCTGGAACAAAAATCACCCCCCGAGACTGGATGCTTTTCCCTGGTATTTTAGGGGGAAAACTGCAGAGAGCACTGCAGAGACAGGTGTGGAATTTTAATGAAGCGGAGATGGAGAGACAGCCAGAGAGATGCATTTACAGGGCTTCGCACACAGATGGTGAATGTTGAAAATGATATATTTGGGTCAATAGTCAGATTTGGTTAAGTATTCAAAACTCATTGACCAAATAACAGAATGGCACCCGGTTAATAAATAACAAGCGTTCTCACGGGGAGGGAAAAGTATCAAATGTATCCTCCCGGTATCCCGAAGGCAATAAAGCAGAGCTCGTTGTATTGACAGCTAAAAGCCAATATTCTCGCTAGCACTGTATGAACAATATAATCTCCACCTCTCATTTGAATTTTCATTTCAAACCCCGACTGTAGCATCGATGAATATTGAATTATTCACAGTCAATAACCTCATCAAATGCAGCATTAGTGTATTCATCATTGGAGTTTGATGTTCACCCCCCTGCATAATGTTGCTTCCAGTCAGTGCAATCAAACTACTGTTTGAATTGTTGATTTAGGAATCAGCCAGCGCTCTGTCTTTTAATTGTCTAAGACACATTAGCACACTACTGAACGGCTGGCTTTGTGTTGTCAACAGACTGATACCCCCCTTTACACCTGGCATTAAAATGCGTTTTGGGAGGATTGGATTGCAATCGGATGGGTTAAAGAAAAAATGTGTAACATTTCGGGGGGATCTATTAGCAGAAATGGAATATAATATTTATAACTATGTTTTCATTAGTGTATGATCACCTGAAACTAAGAATCATTGTGTTTCCGTTAGCTTAGAATGAGCCTTTCATATTTACATAGGGAGTGGGTCCTCTTCATGGAGTCCGCCATGTTGCTCTGGCATGTTTCTACAGTAGCCCAGAACGGACAAACCAAACACTGGCTCTACAGAGAGCCTTTCATGTTTTTACGTTACCTGAAGGCCACCGTAGTTCTCCGACACGCTTGTAAAACTGCGGTAACGTGAGAATGCAAAACCGTAGTAGTGCCAGCCGCCGTCTGACCTCCGCTGCTCCTAAAGTACTGTTATTATGGTATGGATCTCAGCGAGGTGAACGGCGTTACCACGGTTTTGCACTCGGCGGCTGACGTTACCGCAGTCTTGGAAAGGGAGGAGTGAGCGGAGGGGTACTCAGTTGGTTGCAATCTGCAACCACACCACTAGCTGCTGCCAAATCCTACACACTGCACCTTTAAATCATATCTAGATACAATCTGGTGACGAGACGCATTTTAATGCAAGGTGTAAAGGGGGTATCTGACTTCCATGCCGTCACTGCTATCAGATGAAGAGCGGTATGTAGGAGAGGAAGGATGTCACGAGAACTGATACTTCGGTACCAAGTTGATGCCAAAACTCTGAAAATGTGACGGTACTCGCTTTTCTATAGTAGGTTATTGGCGTCTAAAATCCTAAAGGATGACTATCGACGTGTTCAGTTTTCGCTGACGAGGATACATTATGAACAACAAATTTGTGTTGAAATCAGTAGGAGGAAAGCTAGTTAACGTTAGCCGTTAGCAGCCACTGGGCAGCACAGTCCTGTGGAGCTAACAGCTAACGTTAATGTTGCGATGATGCGTTCAAGTAAAACTGAGTATTAAACGAAGGTAAATTATAACAATATCATGATGTGTTCAAACTAGGGCTGTCAATTGATTAAAATATTTAATCATAATTAATCGCATGATTGCCCATAGTTAATCACGATTAATCGCAAATTAATCACACATTTTTTTTATCTGTTCAAAATGTACCTTAAAGGGAGATTTGTCAAGTATTTAATACTCTTATCAACATGGGAGTGGGCAAATATAATGCTTAATGCTAATGTATGTATATATTTATTATTGGAAAACAATTACCAACACAAAACAAAGACAAATTTTGTCCAAAACCCTCACAGGTACTGCATTTAGCATAAAAAAATATGCTTAAATTATAACATGGCAAACTGCAGCCCAACAGGCAACAACAGCTGTCAGTGTGTCAGTGTGCTGACTTGAATATTAATTGCCCCAAACTGCATGTGATTATCATTAAGTGGGCATGTCTGTAAAGGGGAGACTTGTGGGTACCCATAGAACCCATTTTCATTCATATATCTTGAGGTCAGAGGTCAAGGGACCCCTTTGAAAACGGCCATGACAGTTTTTCCTAGCCACAATTTTGCATAATTTCTGAGCGTTATTTAGCCTCCTTCACGACAAGCTAGTATGAGATGGCTGGTACCAATGGATTCTAATGGATAAAACTGAGCCCGCTACAGCCTAAAAATCGCAAATTGAGTTAATGCGTTAATGGCGTTAAAACAAATTTGCGTTAACGCGTTATTATCGTTAACTTTGACAGCCCTAGTTCAAATGTAATCTTGTAAAATTTAGTTTTTGGCGAGAAACCTGTTTAAATCCAGTTGTTTGAAGGAAATGTTTTCACACTAATATAATAGATATAAGAGATGGAGTTTTGACCTGTTTAACTTCCTAACACTAGCTATAAATGTTAATTGTTTTTTTCCATTTTTTTACCTTGGTAAAGGTAAAATTTGGTATAGAGAATCATGGAATCTCACTAGTGTTGGTATCGACTACTAAACTTCTGGTATCGTGACATCCCTATAGGAGAGTGTCAGATGTCCAGAGGAAATTAGCAGTCCAATTTGAAGCTGACATATAACACTGTGTTTATCACATTTAGCTTATTGTTGCTCTGAAAAGACGACAACCCCATGTAGAGCCACACAGATTTCTGCCCTTTGCAGCCTTTGGTGTTAAGTTCGATATCGAACCAGCACAGCCCACTGTATTGTCTTTTCCATGATAACATGTTTAAACAGAATAATTAAGTTTCATTCCTCTGCTATTATTTACCTTTAGGGATTAAATGTAGCCAATGAAGCAGCGATGCACAGCAGCAGCCCTCCCGGCTTGTTTGTAGCACTAAATGTGTTGAGGTTGTCTAATGGTCTGCACTCTGTTATATTCATATATTTATTCTGCACAACTAGCCCTAATCTTTCTACGAGCAAATTGTTGTGCTATCTTGGAGATTCCCAGCTCAGCATTATATGTTAATACTGGATGTTACTGGAGCAGCTCCAACTGCTTTGATAGTGCCGGTGAAAGTAATTGGTGCAGAGCTGGGAAATAAAGGGTTTTATTCAAGTTTGGGGAAGGGGAAAATGTATTTTAGACATTGAGCCTAGCTGTTTTTCTTGACTTCTTGAAATGTACAGGTACTAATAGTAGACTTTTATGTGACCTTATGTTATACCTCCACTGCTTCAGCCTTAACAAGTCTACATGTGTAGTCGCTACTTCTTTAGATACAGTCTGATGACATCCATTATGAGAAAGTTCCTGAAGCCACTGTGCACTTTGAAAGGAAAGAAAGGAAGCTATTCAGAAGAGTTAATGCGACATTTTATGTTTTTTTCATTCTTGTCTGTCCACCAACTTCAACTCCCACTGTGGCCATATTTGTATTTTGCATTTTTATTTCACGTCCCATTAACTGCATTCTGAAATGTCATAAATGTGAGTCTAAAGCCATGCAAAGAGGTTATATAGCAAATACAGGGCACTTTGAAGGCACCAAAACCACCCTGAACAACTCCTCTTCATATTAAAATCTCGGTAAGATATTAATTGTAATAATCACTGCCAAGACACCACAATCACAGTGTGGGTGGGCACAGAGAAAATCAGATGGGCCTGTCCAGTCCAAGACCAAACATGTATACTTATAAGATTCTGAAAGGCATATGTTAACCAAAATAGGCCATGCACCACAGTTTAATCCTACAAACCTCATACATCATCATCAGAGGTAATGTTACAGGCACCTGACATGTATATTTATCTCCTTTCTTCACTCTTGTTCAGCTTTTGTTGACCTTGTTTTTAGCTGCATTTCTATTTCCGTCGTACAATGAGAGCAAAATAACCAGAGTCAAATTCCTGGTAGCCTCTATCTGTGCAGGTCTACTACTCATACCTGGACAATCAAGCTGATTCTGATCCAACAAGACAAACATAAACAGCACATAGCATAGCCTGGCATGGCAGCCACATAGTCACACACACAGTTTTATCAAGTGTATGGATAGATCAGCCGCATTAACGTTAAAAAATACAATTTAACATAGCCTGGCACGGCAGGCAACATATTAATACACACACAGCTGGCAGCAACATCAGCATACAATTTGTACACCGAACATAAACTGTACCCAATGAACAATAATAATGAAATAGGCCATTAGTCCATAATTGTAAATGAGCTTACTTTTGATGATTCCAGCAGGAGACGACAGGGCTTGGTGTTGAACACTGAAAGGACTTCATAGTCGCTTACAAAGGTGAGCAGGGACAAAGAGTTCAGTCTGATGTGATCCACTGATGCCAGTTTTTATCCAACTGACAGTTGAAAAGAGTCTTTCACCAGTAGGCCTTGTTATGGGGTTAGGTTGACAAGGGCAGTTAACCCCGACCACTGAAGTGCTATCTTTAGCAACAAAGAAAACCTACAACAACTTACACAATTATGAGTCCAACTAGGGCACTAGAGCTACTAATTCAACTCTAGATCACAGCTTTAACACAAAGGTTTGGAGGCCGAGGACAGAACAAGGCTGCTGTCAGACTACCTGAGCATTTTTAAACTGCAGAGATGATGGTTGGACCAATCAGCAGCCGACACACCTCAGACCGAACCCACACCTCCAGCCAATCAGAGAGAGAGAGCACCTAGATGGGAAACAAAGATCCTCACCAGACACAGACACTCACTCTCACACAAAACACAAACACATTTCAATATACGGTTGAGAATGATGGCTGAACTTCTTCCTCCTGCTCCTCAGGCTTCTGTTCCTCAATGTACAGGTGTTTCCGTTTAACAAGTGACAGTGTTATCTGGTGACATTCAGCCAAATGTATATGAATACTCGTAGTAACTTTTATTTAACTGGTTGACGTAGATAATAAACACAGAAGAGTATTTATTTAAAATGAATAAAGTCAAATTCTAGGCTTTCTGTTTGTGTTTTGAATACATAAATACATAAATAAATACATACATTTAAAAATAAATAAAAGGGAAAATTAAACAGAATATTAAATAAGGTAAATAATACAAAGATAAATAAATAAATAAGCAAATTAAAACAAACATATCAATTCCCATTAACGTGTATTTGTGTAATACTGTGTGGGATCGAATCATAATTGGACAGCTTTTACAATAGTTCAAATAGACTGTAAATTATTAATCAAACGATCAGAGGTGGCAAACACTGATGACCTGGAATCCAGTTTTAATTAAAAGGCAGAAATACACATCCCACTTGTACTGGTCAAAGCAGAGCTCTAAAGCCCTTCAGAAGCCATTTCTATTGCTTACCCTTGACATTTCCAGTACTGGCAGTTCCTGCTGTGAATTCAGAGGGTGCATCTCAGCGCAGCGGGAGCCCCTGACACTGAAAAGATATGACATGTCAGAGCTCCATCATCCAGCGACTCTGAAAGATAACTTGATTATTAATAGGTGTACAGTGACACAGATGTTAACGAGTTTGGTGGGGTTGATATGGATGAGTAAAAAGCAAAAAGAAAGATGTAGAATTGCCACTTGTCTTTCTCATTTTACTGTTCAATTTCTCCTTTTCTTCCTCTCTTCATCTCTGGAATTCATTTTATGTTGAGAGCTCTTTTGGGGACCATGAGAATTCATTTGACCTAGATGTTGCACCATTCCATTTTTCATTGAGAAATTGGTGCACGCTGTCTATTATAGAGTTGGTCTCTGGACACCTTCTTCTTCTTTGTTTTGGTGTTTGTCACAAGTATACCTTGTCTCATGGACATTGACACATAATGTGGATTTGGTTGTTCTCCACAGTAAGATTTTCCTTAAAGTCAAATACTGCGGACTTCAACTGTGATAAACTTATTTTATTTCTTTATTTGTATTTTTTTTATCATTTAAATTTTGTCTTTTTTAATTAATATTATTTTTAAATTAATCTAAAATAGTTGGAATTTGTTAGCGACTGAATGAACAATGGAAATTGGCAGAAATGCCATCCCTGAGACGGGTTACCCCTATATATGACCACCTTTTATCACCAAAGAAAGTTCATTTGCTGAGGAAAAAAATATATAAATTTGTAAATATGTAAAAAGTTTAGTTTCAGATTTAGTTCCTGGGATTTTTTTTGTTTTTGGGACAATACATAAGATGTTTATGACACTTTGTAAACTTTGAGTGTCCAATGTGTCCCTAGAATGTCACACTGATTATTTGCACAAGCTAGGAATAGAATAATGAGTAATAGAATAATGAGTCACAGCCAACAAGTGACAGAAAAACTGTCAAAACATACTAGCTTGTTAAAAAAAGGATTACACTAAATGTTTGAATGTGGTGTGTGAAGATATATATATGCATCTACAAATAGCTCTTTCAAAAACACACAAAATATTTTTTTTAATGTGTGAAATTTTATTTCACCTTGGAAAAAGTAGTGTCAAAACAAATATATACTCAAAGTCCATTTACTGGCTTTTTCCTTTTTCCAGAGCTTTCAACCACATCACATGGTTTGCTCAGTAGTTATGGAGATAGTTCAGTTGTCATAATGTGACTTTAGCATAGAGTATAGAAGCAAATAGACAAAACTCTGGTGTTTTTTTTTACAACAGCCGCTGCCGCCATTTTGGACTGAAAACGCTTATTATATTTACAGTATTTTATTGTTCAGCACGGTAGAATATGACAATAGAATAGAAATATTTTTTATACTTTTGTACATTTTGTAGGCATTTTAATGGGGTCCGGTTGTCGCTTTCAACCCAAAATGGCGGAAGCGTAGCTTTGCTGCTGGTTGCTGATGTTGCAATTGAACCAACAATTGGCTTTCACTTCTTGGCAATATACGTTCTTTGGACTTTAGTATGGAACCTCAGTTGCAAGTTCCATATTTCTATAACAGTGGGTCATATATGATATAACATATACGGTATATCATACTTCAGTCCCATGACAACAACATAAGTATGTATCTCCAGGACAACTAAACCAACTCCATGCTCAGAATAGATCTTGAGTTAAGAGTTTGTCAAACAAGCCGAGATGTAAAAAAAAAAAAAAATGTATCTTGGGCAACAAGTTATAAAATTTTGGTGCAGTTTCACTGAAAGAAAACATGCCAAAATGATTCGTCCCTACCATACACATTCCCTTTACTCTTCAGGGTGGAGCAACATGGAAGCACAAAAGGTTGGGACTCTTTCCTTGCATCTAGAACTCCCAGGTTAGTGGCATAAACTGAATTATGCGGACGAGGCTGGACTGAGCCTCTTCCACATGACTGCTCAGTACGGTGTGGAAAGTGCTATAGCTGAAACCTCATGGGCATTTTATGGTCACTTCCCATCAAGAGAACGTAGGCTGAAAAGGACATTGAATTTAAGAAGTCAATATAAAAATGCACACACGTGCATCACATGCAAAGGGCATGAGAGCGGCTCATAACATGACACAAGATGCTAATACTAGCAGAGGAGACCAGATGCCATCTGGAAACCACCAAACTCTCTGATGGTGGAAGCTATCCATTCAGACGTTCTGACAACACTGTCCCAGTTGGAGTGGATAATGCATTGGTGCTGTACTATTTGTCAAATCAGTACCTCTACTAAACCACTCTTGAATCTGTACCCAAGTCTTCTGATAATCTGATGGCAGGGGTTCAGGCCCATGTAGAACTCTGGTGGGAATAGAACACCACCATGACCAACATGACCAAACATTACCGTTTCCTAACCCTACCTCAGTGGTTGTGTTGCCTAAACCTAACTTACTACAAAAACGGAAGTTTATTTTGAAAGGACACAATGCATGTACCGAGCGTATGCTGACACGCCGTCCCCGGTCTGTCAGAAGTAACGCAAGAGGGGTAACCCGTACGTCGGTCTCCGATGCCGAGGGGCACTGACCAAGAGAAGGTGTTGTGTGAAACCAAGTCAACGTTGACGTATTCTACTTTTCCTATGTAACTTACGCGCCACATACATAAGCTACGTAACACGCGTATTTATTTCACGGAACAAACATGCTTATTTTAACGCAAACGATGATCTTTTCCCGTCTTTTACGGACATCCGTCCGACCCAATCTCTTGAACGCAATCTCAGGAACACCTCGAGGGAATTTATTCAAATTTGGCAACAAACGACCACTTGGACTCAAGGATGAACTGATTAGAATATACTGGTGAAAGGTCAAGGTCACTGTGACCTTACGTCCATCCCATTCTCGTGACAGCGATATCTCTGGAACGCCTGGAGCGAATATTCTTCAAATTTGGCAAAAACAAAGGTTACAATATTATAACCCTAGTTCTACAAGCACAGGCGGAACCCTCTACTGGACTCTATTGGTATTGCTCTCCTCCAGTCACACGCACACGTTTTCCCATTGAGGTTCGCTTAAACATTGGCGGCCAATCGGAATGTGCCTACCGTATACATGTGTCACCACAGTATGTAGGGCGGCGTCTAGAGCTGCCTGGCATGCCATGCCCTCTTCAGCGACCGGCGCCGGAGTGGCAGGGCCTTCTTAGTAGAGGGCTCCGCCTGTGCTTATAGAACTAGGTTTGTTCTAACTCACACAGGCTCCGCCCTCTACTGGACTCTATGGGTTCAGTGGGTGGAGCCCAATGGATGTACGCCGTGCCGCGACACCACACCGATCCAGACCGGCTAAGGTCACTGGTTGCTGAAGAGAAAAGGATGCCATATACTGTGGTGATGCACACATTCGGTAGGCACGTCCTGATTGGCCGGCTACGTTTATGCAAATCTCAGTGGGCGCAGCCGTGCCTGTGATTGGAGTATTGCCCAGAGGGCGGAGCCTGTGTGAGTTAGAACATCCACTTGGACTCAAGGATGAACTGATCAGATTTTGGTGGTCAAAGGTCAAGGTCAATGTGACCTCACAAAACATGATTTTTGGTCATAACTCAAGAATTCATATGCTTATTATGACAGGATAAAATGATGATGTAGTGATATTTTGGACAGACATGGCTAAAAACTGCAACTTTTTTATTATAGTTTCTAGCTTTTTGTGCTGGAGGTGAATATAAAGCAGACTAGGAGAAAAAGGCAACAAGTTCTCTTTTTTTCCACCTTGGCACGACCCAGTGAAGTGAACTACAGGTGTAAAAGTGACCTACGGCTAATTAGAGGGGATGGAATTATTTTTGCTACTGATACCATGAAAGAGACTGGTAAGAATAAAATACCTACTGAATCCTAAGCGCAGAATCTTACTGTACCAGCAGACCACATTGTGAAAGCATTGTGGCAATTTCAGTTGACTTTGAAGGGGCTAACTCTCACACCTCCTGCAGAGAGAGATAGACACCAAGGGATGAAGAGTGGTGAGGGGATTTAGAACAGGACATGGGACGCTGTCAAGAGCATCAATGATCTTTTGTCTGGGGCCCAGATCAGAGAGACAGGGGGCTGTTTGAAGTGGGGGGAATCACGCTGAGGAGGATTTGGATGCCAACAAGTGAAGAGGATGTGTGTTCCCATCAAGTGGCGTGTCTGTAACCGCTGTTAAACCTCTTTGCTTTTTCAAGCACCCGTGTCTGGACAGCAGGGGTGGGTTACAAACTTCTGACGCAATCATGCCTTCCTAAGGCCCGCCCCTTTCTGCTCTGCGCTCAAATAACAGTTGAGCAAGCCGGCAGAACCTCAGTCAACTTATCCCTTTCCTGTTCAACTTAGATATGCTACGTTCATAGGTAACAAACTTGTTTAACACGAGTTAAGAAATTAGTGGCGTTTAAACAAATTTCTGTGAATTTTGTCATTTTTTTTTTGTCATTTTGCGACTTTCTGGTCCTTTAACATCTCTGCGGTGTAGTTTTCTTTCTCTTTGTGGTCATTTTGTGGTTCTTTTTTTGTTATTTTGCGTCTTGTTTTGCGTCTTTCTGGTCGCTCTGAGTCACTTTACGGTCCTTTTGTGGTCCTTTTGTGTCTTTTCGTGTCTTTTCACATCTCTGTGTTGGTTTTACATCTGTTTTTGCAACACATTTTAGTCGTTTTGCATGGCGTTTTACTTCCCATTTTGCATCCTCTGGTCATTTACGTCTCTTTGTATTTTTTTTGGGGGTCTCTTTGTAGTCATTTTGCATCGCTTTGCATGTCTTTTTAATTGTTTTGCGTCTCGTTTCAGTCAGTTTTCTTTCTCTTTGTTGTCATTTTGCGTCGCTTTGTGGTGTTTCATAACCCCCATGGCCATTAATTTCACCTTTTTCCAGCAGCGTAACATAATTGTGATTGGCCCTGATGCAAGTTTTTTTCACACAAGCACACGCTTGCACGTTCAAACGCAACCACCCCAGACAACTGCAAAGCAGACAATTGCTATGCCACCATGGAGAGACTCACCATGCAGCTCACAGACTGCAAACCAGCCTCAGATCAGCACCACGGACAGCAGCCGAAGCACTAACTTAACAGCCTCTCAGTGGCCAAGTGTTATCACTGACACAGATTTCAGTAGGTGCACATTTTCCAACATATGACATGTAACAATCACAGTGCTATAGATTTGAATCCCTGATCCCACTCCTTTTTTATTGGAAAGTCCTGGCCGTGAGCGACGCAGCTGGCACGCCGCTATGAGCTGTACTTTTGTCAGACGTCCAGCTGTTTATATTTATTCCTGTCGCTCGCCTTGAAATCGCCTCAATGGACCCTGAGCGGCTGATTGGTTGAAGTCGAAATGAAACGATACCTCCTAATTTCACTACAAAAAAAACCTTAATAAGGTGGCAGCTGGCTGGAGGGAGATCACTCGGAGAGCTTCCCACTGCTGTCGGCTATATTGTATGTAATTTCCAGTAATCACGATATTAAACTTGTTTTCTGTTAAAAAAAAACAAACAAAGGAAGATAAGTGGTTACGTTTCCAGGCTGATCTCGAGCACACAGCTGATAGGTAGCCTACGTGGTTTGTTTACATGACATAACAGATGTGCATATAACGGATTAAGTGTGGACACGGTCACCGATATTTACGCCACTTAATTTTTCTACCCATTTGAGTACGCAGCTATGATGAGTTCGGATTCAGGGCCTCTACGTGGAAGACTTGCTCAGTAATCCATCCATGATACTACCAAGCCAACAACCTATCACCTCCTGACTCTGGTTGGAATGGCACCAGGGGGGGCCAATAAGATTCCAGTTGTTTTTTTTTGTCACCCCTCTGGCCCCGCCCCCACTGGGCAGAGACATTCTGGTAAAGGGGAGCCGGTGGTTACATACATATTTCAAATTCCCATTCTCACCCGTGTCTCTGAGTGCACACACAGCTTTGTGGGCTGAGAGCTGCTGGCATGAGCAACACAGAACCAAACGCCTTTTTAATGATTGAAGAGATGCCTCGCTGTGAGGGACAGAACAGTAAACTAGCTCTCCTCTGGCTTTCTGAAAAGCTGAAAGGGTACAAACGTAAGAATGTCGAGGCTTGCAACTTGCCATTATCCAATTGAACACATCCTTTTCAAGCTCAATAATAGATGTCAGCCATCCGTCGGGGTATCAACAGATGTCACCGAGCTAAGAGAGGAAATTTTTTTTCAGAGGAAGAGCACCGTATTAAATGTTCATAGCAGCACATTATGTCCAATAAAAACAAGCGGGGAAGTTACTGTATTTCAGTGTGCACGAACAAGCCTTCCTCTGTGGATACACTGAACAGAAATAGCCTTTAGCGCCTTCATGTATGTTGCTCTCACATTTGAATTTTCACAGCTTGCATCTTCCCCAGCAGCAAACTGCCAAGCCTGTCCTTTTAACAAAGCCAGGCTTTCTAAGGAACACATGTTTTCTGCCAAGTGGCTACAGTCCAGTAAATAAAACATGGATCTTACTGAAGCGCCTCCTGTCTCATGCTGCATGCGGTCCGGTGCGGCCAAACGTGAAGGCAGCCATAATGATGGTGGAATGCACAGCACGGGCAACTGCAAATAAATGTACAGAGAGATTTTTTTAACACATTTGCTTTGTAAAAAAAAATGTTTAGTGTGAATTTGTTTTGGTATATTGCATAATATACAACAAAGAGGCCAAAAGATTTTTAGTCTGAGAAAAGACAATTTAGCTTTTCGCCCAGATTTATATTATTTGCTAAGAAATTAGTATGTATGTCCGTGGTATTTGTTGCTTATTATGTACGTTTTTGGCCAAAATTGTAGCTACTAGTTATACAAATTCATATTCATTTATTACTATTATCTCCGCTAGGAGATTATGTATTCGGTCGTGTGCATCTGCCTGTCTGTCCATGGCTAATCTCTCATACTACTGGACCCATCAGCCTAATATTTCATATACTCATTTATGACTGTATGCTCAAGGACCTCTCGTGGGTGCGGATTCACACTTTTTGAAAACAAATTTACTATTAATAGTTTGGACACCTCTCTGCCCTGCACTATCAACATATTTTATTGACTGTTTTATACTGTCATTGACTGCTGACTCCTCACTACTCTTAACCGGCCGGTAAGCTGCAGCAAGTGATCAACAACTGTTTCAGTTTGGACTCTTGTTTCCACAAACGGATTATGAATTGTTCCTCTCTTGATTTGCACGCCTAGGTCTTACAATTTGTGCACCTTTCTAGTTTATTATCATACTATTTATTATTAAACAACACATTCTCACTCCCAACTTGTCAAATACTGACGCTTGGTCAGTGCCCCTCGGCATCGGAGACCAATGCACAAGGTAAACCTCTTGCGTTACTTTTCGACGCACCGGGGACGGTGTGTCAATATATGCTTGTTACATGCATAGAGTCCTTTCAAAATAAACTTCCCTTTTCACAGGAAGTTAGGATTAGGCAACACAACCACTTAGTTAGGGTTAGGAAACGGTCACGGTTGACATTAACTTCACTGACTAGTGACTCATGGGACTAACGATACCAACGAGTCACGTGACTAAATAAGTCAACGTTTAGTTTCTTTTAGTTTCACGTGAGACACGAACACCGGCCTCCTGGTTGAAAGTCTTGTGTTTGTTTGACCCATCCACCACCCCTCCCACCCTTAATGGACTCTCACACTATTTATACTACGTCACTTGTTCCAACCGTCAACTAACGCCACGGGTGGGTTTACATCGGAGTCAGTTGAAAGCCCGGTTCATCACATACTGTTGCTAAAGGGTGCCTCCGTACGTCGGTCTCAGGGGCACTAACTAAACAGCAGTATTTGACAAGTTGGGTGTGAGAACAGGGTGATTCCATTGATAAATTAAATGATTGATTAAAGATATATATATATAAACATTTATTTTATATTGACAGTGCCCTATATAGGCTATTGGTGTTCTACAGTGGGTGTTTTGGTCTGATGGATAAACATAGTTTGTTATCACTTCAATTCAAACTATCTAACAGGCAATTTTCAGCACACTATTGTATAGCATACTATTGTTCAGGTTCCTTTTGTAAATGGACACACGATAATAATACCCACATCATAAATGAATCATACTGTCCTTGGCCAATCTTGCTTTCCAATAAATGTCATCAATATCTTTTGAATAGCTTTATAGATATCCTGCTAGGTAACAAGTGAACAGACACACGCAACCATAATCATTTCTGAAAAGTGTTAACCTTGAGAAAGTGTCTGAATTTTTTTAGTCATGAGATAAAATTTGAGATGTTTTAATAGTAAACTTCACCAGCTCGGGCTCTGCCCTGCAAAACAGTCTGATCTGTGAGCACAGAGGAAAAAACCCGTCTCCCACTATTCGCCTGCAGTGGCTTAGGCAGTGACAAACAAAACCTCGATCACAAACATCCAAACATCTACGCTGCAACATCCTCGAAACAAATAGTCTAAACAAGCGCTTCAGGAAACTTGGAAGGCTGTCTGCTGATGCCGCTTCACGTCTTTTAGCTGAAAGCCTCCACGGCTAAATGCAGCCAATCTGACAAGTGCCACGAGTTGACAGGCTATATACGCAGTCGATGTGGTGTGTTGGGAAGGAAACGCTTGTTGTGCCGCGGAGCAGTTTCCTGTGTCAGTCTGATGAAGACTGTGTGTGTGTTTACATATTCCGACTCACGCTGAGAGTAAAACCTGCTACTCAGTCTACGTCTCTCTCCGTCTCCGTCTCCGTCTTCAGTCACCGCCACTGTCACTCTTCCTCCTCGCCCGCCATTGTCATTTTCTGTTTTTTTTTTTTGTTGTGTAGTTGTTCATCTTCCCTCTCTTGTCCCCTTCTCCTTCGCCCTCTTCCTCTCTCTACCCTCTATCTCTGTGTTTTCCGTCAGAGTGATACAGGCGCTCAACGCTTCGGCCCCACTCATCACTGTGACAGCCACAACCGCCTGACAAGAGAAAACAAATTCCACAGCAACTGCCGGATATTAATGGACTGAGCTGCATTTTTCTTGTCTTGGCTTTTTGTTTTTGTTTTTGGGGTTGGTGCTCTTATGCAAGCGAACACACAAACACACACGCACACGCACACGCACACGCACACACACACACACACACACACACACACACACAGTGCAATCAATAGAATCAAGCAGTGGTTGCACTTCACAATGAAATATACATAATCCTGAGTGGATACCAAGGAATAAGTTAATCACATATCGGGAACTAACTAATTCATAATTAGATAACAAGTACAAGTACTGAATAAGTCAGAGTGAAGGGCTAAATATAGAGTGCTACAGGATTGAGTCCTAAAACCCGTAAATGTGTTCGCATTTGAGCACTTCCTGTCCCCCCCTTTTAATGGGTTTTAAATTAGATGCCTGAAATAAGGTCTGTGGTTAACACAAGCTGAAGAGATTTTAACGTTTTGTTCTACGACATAAAATACGTCAGTAAATAAATATCCCACTCGTGAATTTAGAAGGGCCTTTAAAAAGGCGGTTGCTAACAAGTGGCTAAATGAGACTACTAAATGTCATCACGCCGACTCGTCCGCCGTTACAGCCTCGTTGTGTGTACTCACGCTGATACGACCGTGGTGTAGTTCGTCGTGACTTCAGGACATCTCTGACTACATACATGCTGAAAATCAAACATTTTTACTGTATTAATTTAGAGATTTTCCAAAGTAAAAGTCCCTAGAAGTGTATGATTCAACTTTTTCCCATGGTCTAGTGTTAAAAAAGTTAACAAAAACCCCAATAAATCATAATCACAGCCTCAAAAAGATGCAATCGTCCCAGCCCTACTTACTTGAGAACATAATATATAATGTTCTGCTTAATGGTGGATTAGGAATATTCAAAATAAGCAATGCAAATCTGAGACATTGTTTCTGCTTAGCCTGGCCTGCCTCACTGTGTCCGTCATCTTCATGTTGCACTCCATGCTGAACATTGAAGTCATTACAGTCCACATGTTGTTAATGTAAAATAATTCTAAATCATTCATAAGAGATGGCTGCTGAGAGCTAGCATGTCCGCTTCAAATCTGGGACAGAGTAAATTATGGAAATGTTTTTTTACTACATACTGGCTTCCAGAGAAAAAATGGGGAATGAACCAATTGACCCATTTGTCTCCATTTGCAGATTTTTATAGGATTTTACAACACAACATAAACCTATATAGTTCTCTGTGTGGTCATAAAGCTTTACAGACTATGCAGAGATAATAATAGTATAAAAAAAAAACATGTAACATACTGTGATCATTTAACATTAAGCTGGTAAACTCACAGGCCGCTGCAGCTGCTGTCTACTGTGTATATAGCAGCAGAAGCTCAGTATCCACCTGCGGGCTCCAGCTCTTTATGGTTCTCCATGGAGGGATTGTATTGATCCCTCCCTGCTCATACGTTTGGCTAGTTTTAAAGTTAAAATACCTGGTCACAGGGAATGTCTGAGATGCGCCAGATGGCAAAATAAAAAATCTGCACTTCCATTTATTCTCTGTCAAAACGGTCATATTCTTTAATGAAGCTGTCGGACATAAAACAAATGAGATTTTTGGTACTTTATATGTTACACCAGTGGTATTGTTAATCAAAGTCTTCCTCCAAATGAAAACCATTTTCTCCATGCATGCCAAACTTCTTGAGCAAATACTGAAGCTTTTAGCATATACTTTCATGTAAAAAGACTTTTAACTAGGGCTGTCAATCCATTCAAATATTTAATCGCGATTGTCCATAGTTAATTAATCGCACATTTTTATCTCTTCAAAATGTACCCTAAAGGGCGATTAATCAAGTATTTAATACTTTTATCAACATGGGAGTGGACAAATATGCTTACTTTATGCAAATGTATGTATATATTTATTATTTGAAATCAATTAACAACACAAAACAATGACAAATATCGTCTAGAAAACCCGTGACCTTTGTCACGTGTCCCGTGACCTTTGTCACGTGTTTTCCGTAGTTATTTCCGTACAAGTTTTATTTAGTTTAAATACTTATTTTAAGCCCAACCATGACATTTTGGTCAGTGTATCTTTTGGTCATTTGATTTTCTTTTCACAAACGGATATTAAAAAACGAGTGGTTATTGGATTTTCGTTTAAAAATACAAAAATAATATTGACATACAATGTGTTTTTCTTCATCAGGGTCAAAAAGGGATGAAATAAACTTAAAAAAACAGGTTGATTTTCATTTTCTATTTCTAAAAACAAAAAATAAAATCAATAGAAGACAGAAACGTTTTCTGCGACCAGAAGTTGCCATCTACAAAGTAAGAGCGCGTATGAGGACGGTGCTGTGACATGTCTTCTTCCCTGAGACACACTCTCTTAATGTTTCAAAAAGCTATCTACTGATCCATGTCCATCACCTTCAGTTACACAGCAGCATCGTGCTTCTTTTTCTCTCATATAGCACCGTCCTCATACGCGCTCTTACTTTGTAAATGGCAACTTTCGGTCGCAGAAGATGAAAAAAAGGGTGTTTTTTTCGTCTCTGTCTTCTAGTGATTTTATTTTTTGTTTATAGAAAAAGAAAATGAAAATCAACCCGTTTTTTAAGTTTAATTCATCCCTTTTTGACCCTGATAAAGAAAAATGTCTTGTATTTTGATATTATTTTTTGTATTTTAAAACGAAAATCAAATAATCACTCATTTTTTGTTCTTTAATATCCGTTTGTGAAAGGAAAATCGAATGACCAAAAGATACACTGACCCATTTTCCCCTACCCTAAGTAAGTGTTTTGTAACTGCGGACGTTTGCATGGCATACAAATAACACGCAAAAGTGCTAAAATGCGTACTCATGACATGCAGCCTTTTAACCAGGAGACCCATGTCCGAGACCGTTGTTGACCTGTGTTTTGTTTTGTAAGTTAAGTTAGTGTCACGTTTTTTGTTGACGTTTGTAACGTGCTTTCCGTAGTTGTTTCTATACATGTTTTACTTAGTTTACTTACTTATTTTAAGCCAACCATGACATTTTCCCTTACCCTAACTAAGTGGTTTTCTTGCCTAAACCAAACTGCGGATGTTTTGTGTGGCGTACAAATCACACGCGAAAAGCTGCGTACATATGAAATGTGAAAACGCTTAAATGCGTACTCATGACACACAGAATGTCTGTGTAATGTGGTATTTATACACCTTCCTGTGAGACCGGGTTGTGTAAAACATGTCTCCCTGAGTCATCCCCTCATCTGGAATCAGTTCTGTAGACTAGAGATATCTGGTAAAGGTTGCATAGTTTCTTTGCCCCCATTTATTTATGGTAATTGTCTCACAATGACTAATAATTGTATCCATGTTCAAATTTACAAGGAGAATTTTCAACTGCACGGTGCCTCCTCCAGAATTTGTCTTTAAAAAAAGGAACACTTCTGCTCAGCAAGTTTATGATATAATTTATACGCTACTTGTCTGTGTGGCGTATCATTCCAAAGCACTAGCTCAATTTTAATTGCTTAATTTTGACATTTTACCAACACTGTTTCTACAGGGAACCGCCTCTGCAAGTAATATTTACAAGTAGTCGCAGAGTGAGCTAATGAAAAGCACCGTCTCTGCACACATGTAGCCGCGAGATTTCTTTGTTCAATTAAAATCAAAGACGGTGCGGATGGAGGGAAAACCCAACACACACACACACATCACACACACATCACACCATGTACAGAACATGAAAGCTCAGAACAGCATGTGCTCACTGCGGGGTGTGATTGAAGGTATTTGTTATGGAAGGCAGAAAACAAACACAATTTCATTTTTAATAATGTATTTCTACATGTGTGGAGGCTTAAGACCATTCTGGGGAGAGAAAATTGCTTCATCCTTTACATGTACAGTCTGCCTGTAATGGACATGTTTTTTGAGACGCGGTGGTATTATCTGCAGCGTTGCGTATGTCAGTATGAAAGGAAAATCATTGAGGCCATTATAGCAAGGCTCGTATATAGCCTATAAACACACTATAAGGAGTTCAGTGCATCCACCCACCGGTTTAATAGGAAAGAGAACAAAAACACAACAAGAAGAGCACAATCCTTCCAGTTTCATGCATTGCTCAGAGGCATTACGCTTTGGAAATTCTCTTGCATGCACACACGTGCTTATGACAAGCAATTTTAACATCTATCAGCTAAGCTTGCCTATCCGGAATTAACATTAGAGATATCAACAACGGCTTTTTGACTAGTCGTAATTAAATTATGACTACTCCAAACTTTTATTCAAGATATCTATAACGTCATATCTTAAATTCAGTTTTGACTAGTCTAGTCAATAAGTCGTCGTATCAGTGTAACGCAGCCAAGCCAACCAACCTGGTGATGTCACAGGCTATAGAGTACCGCAACATGGTGGCGCTCTTGCCACGAAAAATGAAACGGATCCCGTTTTTTTCATTTAAATGCTGACATTTGTCATGTTTGTTATATAATTGTTCATTAGAGATGAAATCCATTTAGTAAACCAGCTTAACTTGGTCGAACGTTTCCTTTTAAAAAAGCTTGCCATATGCGCTTGTAGAAGAGAGTCGTTTTCATATTAAGATGTTCACAGCCTTCTAACTTATTCCATCTACGTCTTGTTGCTGTAACCGTGTCAGGCTTCTGAATGCGATTAATCTTTGAACGTTCGTCTGGATAAACAGCAGATGCAGAGAAATCCCAGGTCTGCGTTGAGCGGTCAGGCGGTGCTTGGAAAATCCAAGACTATTATTTAAGCTCCCTCAGCCTTGAGATCCAGAGCAACAGACTTTCTGATGCATCTGAATGATTCATTTGTTGTTTGAAGGCTGGTGCCGCCGCCACACTGTTGGGGTTGTTTCTGAATTTAAGGGCAGGGGGCTCTGAATGTACAGCACCCTATATAAGTAAACAGACTACTGTACAGAAGGGGGTTTCTGTGCTAATTCTGCCTGCACGCACAGAAACTGCTGATGCAACCTTTTTCGTTCAGTTACACCAGCAAATCACAGTTTTAAAATTTCAAAGGGCTGCTATCGAATTCAAAAGTGGACTGTTTTTAAATCCCTAAAGGCTGGCCCACACTGAAAGATTTTTCAAATCTTAACAGATGTTGAAAATGTGAGAGACCCCACACATAACAAGATGTTTTCTTCCTATAGAGTGTGGAGAGCAACGATTTGGCCAAAACAACACAAACTAACAGATTCATTCATGAACGACAAGAGTCACTACTTTGTACTAAAAATGTACGAAGGATGGATGGATGAAGTCACAGAGACACGTTAAATACATTTGCGTTTGTGTTTGTTGCCACAAATCAACAAGTTGGTCCTCCATTTCTGAGCTCCATCTTACTTTTTGCTTCGTGTTTTGCATTAGCTCATGCATTAGCCGCGGGCACCGTGACGACGTTGGTTTTCCTTCTGCTTCAGTCATCTTGGTTCCCAATTGGCTATCGTTCTTTCCCACGTGACAGCGTCATCGTCTGTCCTCAGGGTTCTCCACACACAAACAGGATATCCAATCTTAAATATTGAACATTTTTAATATTTATTATTTGAGATCGGTACAGCCAGGATGGACTTCTGGGCCGAACATACCTCACACCACAGGAATATCTGGAAAGATCATCTTTAGAACCATCAAAAAATTGGCTGGCAATTGTCGGGAAGGCCCAAAATCGGCTTGATTCTTGTGTAGTGTGTGCCCGGTATTACAAACACGCTGATGACTGTGCCCTGTATAGTTTCCTCCCTGTCAAACACCCTGCTCTTTCCCTACATTTCTTTTTTATAATCATGTTGCTCTTGCATTTATTTCTCTCACAGGAGCTTGGCGTGGCCTATAGTGAAAGATAAAGGCCAGAATAATTCCTTGGTCTACTGACTTTGCAAATTGGTCATGTCACTGAGCACTTCATATGGTACCGAGTCAGCCAACACAGTCTCACTGCAGTTTGTAAAATAGTAAATAATTTTTTCGTCATGCTCAGCACGACTTTCAACAATGTATTTTTTGAGCGTTTTCCTACTAATGTCCAGCCACGGGAGAAACACGTGTAAATTTCCGCTCCAGTCTTTTCAAAATAAAACTACTTAGTTAGGTTTAGGTAAAGATAGACTTGATTAGGCTTAGGTAACAAAACTACTTAGTTAGGTTTAGGAAAAGATTGACTTGGTTAGGCTTCGGCAACAAACTACTTAGTTAGGTTTAGGAAAAGATCGCCTTGGTTAGGTTTAGGCAACAAAACTACTTAGTTAGGTTTAGGAAAAGATTGTGATTTGGGTTAAAATAACTCCGGAAGTGCTGTAAATTAAGTACGGAAGTTACGTGACAAATAAATCAACGTTGACTTCTGGTTTCACAGGGGAAACGAACATCGGTCTCCTGGGCAAAAGTCCATTCGTCGCTCTCTATACTTCCCGGTTCACAATTACGTGGATTACATACAAATTGATTTTGTGCTGACCATCACGAAAAAAATTGAAAATCGTGTCTGTGTACACAAATCAATACACAACATTTTGTGACTATTTTACAAACTTCTGTGCGACTGGGCTGCATATAATTACCTCCCTGTCAAACACCCTGCTCTTTCCTTACATTTCTTTTTTTATAATCATGTTGCTCCTGCGTTTATTTCTCTCACAGGAGCTTTGTGTGGCCTATAGTGAAAGATAAAGGCCAGAATAATTCCTTGGTCTACTGACTTTGCAAATTGGTCATGTCACTGAGCACTTCAGATGGTACCGAGTCAGCAGAAGGTTAAGAGTCGCCTTATAACCTGCGTTTATAATCAGCGTCGGCCCCCTTTGTAGTCCTAGAAGCACACAATAGGCCTCGGAGGGATGCAACCACATGCTCAATATGGGCCAGCAGAACTCATGATTTGGTGGATGAACTACAAGTTGTGGGCTCAGAACGTCAATATGAACGACCTTATGTATTTTTCATTGCACAACTTCTTTAAGTCAACTGAGAAATTCTAGTTGGGAGAATGTCTTAGAAAATCTATTTATCCAAACGCAGCACTTAAGCCAAATAGTCCCAGAAAATAAAGCTGCAGTGCATTGATCGGACCGGGGTTCTGATTTCTACACCTCTGTTGGCTTCCGTGTGAGAAAGATACAGTGCACAAATACAGCAATAATTACAAAAACATCTGCCCAAGGTGCCCTCAGAGAGAAAAAGTATCTATGTACTGTATAGAGTATTCTCTCCAAGCAAACATTTTTAGGTTGAATATACTGTGTGTTGCTCCAAAGCTTGTTCAACATGAGGGTTGAGTTAGTACTCGTCCATAGCTGCTACCTCAAAAAAACGTCTTTCTTATATCTGTTCCAAACAAATCTGTCTGCTGTTGGATATTGAGACAATTTCGTGCTCCTTCGGATTGACGCTGCGAGTCACAGTCCATCAAATGCTTCCTGGGTGGCGCCTGTGCAGTGTATCTGCGCTGATTACCGCGGGGGATTTGAGAAATGGCAAAAACAAAATTACAAACACATTTACTGGATTTCCACTGGTTTGGAAAATATATTTGCTGTAATTCTTTTTACTTTATTCTGCAGAGTGCATTTTGAGATTTTTTTCTGGTTGCTTCTCTCACTTATAACAATAAGTGAGAAAGTCTGGACAGCATTTGTCTTTACCTAACAGTGAACTTATACAGCAGCACCATTCTCCACCAACGAGAAAATGTGTGTTTAAAAGTCATTTAAACATTACCAATGTGAGAACTGGCTGTCTATAAAAACACATGCTGGTTAATGTGCTGGTTAACTGGACTAAAAACAGAAACATCCACAAACTGTTTTTTATAGAAAAGATGACTTTCACTTATTTATTTAACACTGAATTTTTGAAATGCATACCAATTAATTGTCAAAGAATGTGTTTTGATTCATCTTAACGGTTGACAAAAAGGCTCTTATCATCTAATTATGCTACAAACTAAATAATGTATTAGTGATAAATGGAGTAAATACAAGATGTGTGTGCTGAATCTAAAGTACAAAGCCTACATGAATTGTAAAATTTGTGTTCCCAGCTTTATCAAAGAGAAAACATATTTCTTGGTTGATTAGTTTTGATGAATTAACAGTTAAATACAAACAGTAACCCTAACATTTAAAAGAATATATTTCATATTTTTTCAATTAAATTAAAGCAGCTCTGCAGAACACATATTATATATTTTTATTATGGCTGTCAAAGTTAACGCGATAATAACGCGTTAACGCAAATTCATTTTAACGCCACAAATTTATTTAACATATTAACGCAACTTGCAATTTTTGGGTTGTCGGGCTCATATGATTTTGGTATCATATGAAATTAAAAAACCTAAGGAATCCATCGGTACCAACCATGTCATACTAGCTTGTCACAAAGTAGGCTAAATAACGCTCCAAACTTAGCAAAATTTTGGCGAGGAAAAACTGTCATGGCCATTTTCAAAGGGGTCCCTTGACCTCCGACCACCAGATATGTGTATGAAAACGGGTTCTATGGGTACCCACGAGTCTCCCCTTTAAAGACATGCCCACTTTATGATAATCACATGCAGTTTGGGGCAAGTCATAGTCAAGTCAGCACACTGACACACTGACAGCTGTTGTTGCCTGTTGGGCTGCAGTTTGCAATGTTATGATTTGAGCATATTTTTTATGCAAAATGCAGTACCTGTGAGGGTTTCTGGAAAATATTCGTCATTGTTTTGTGTTTTTAATTGATTCCCAATAATAAATATATACATACATTTGCATAAAGCAGCATATTTGCCCACTCCCATGTCGATAAGAGTATTAAATACTTGACAAATCTCCCTTTAAGATACATTTTGAACAGATAAAAAATGTGCGATTAATTTGCGATTAATCACAAGTAAATAGTTTAATCGATTGACAACCCTATAAATAACGCATTGAAAGACAATGGCATTTAATTAAATGTTTGAGTGGTCAAATCAGCGCTTTATGCTGTATAAAAGCCTCTGATATGAGTTGATATGCTCATTTTGCCATAGAAAAGCAAAGAGGAATTGAAAACAGGGTCATAAAAAGGATAAAAGAAAGGACCCATCTGTCCCTTAATAGTCACATCTAGAGACAGTTAACACCAACTGTACAGTTTGGATGTGTTTACACATGATTGTTACATTTCCTGAAGAAAAATGATGCAGAACCCAATACTTAGTCTGTTCTGTTACTACTGCTCACTCTCACTTACCGCTATTAAATGTTTGCAAGGTCATCGTAATGAATAAAATGCTGCCTTTTAATTGTTGTGCCTGGTGAATGGCAAAAAAGGTTAAAGAAACCAGAAAACAAACATCACGCTCCATTTCCCAACATCCATCCCTTGAGCCTGGAGGCTCTTCCTCTCCGTTTCCTACAACACGCAGATTGGTATAAACAGCTCTGAACTGTAACAAAGCCTGTTATGTGTTCCACAATCTCGTGTTGATGTTAGCCCATGCTTCTGCCACACTCCACTGGACTACAAAATTGGACCATGAACTGAAAAAATTGCTTTGGGTACAGAGAAGTGTGCAAAAAAAAAAGAAAAGGGGGAGTTTGTGTGTGGTCCGATGTTTTATTCAAGCAGGAGTCAAATTGGTGGTGAGATATGACAGCTTGTGTTGTTTACAAATCTTTGTCAATTTGTTAAGCTCGAAAAGAGCGTGACAACGTGTTGGCTGCTTTTCTGGCAGCTGAAATGGCTCTGACAAGAATTTGGATTGGATGAGGGACTCACAAGCAAGATGTATAAATCTTTTGGACTAGCTTCAGTTTTCAACCGTTGTGTACATAAAGCACCTCAGTCAAAGTATAGACACACCTTTTAAATCTTATTTAACTACTTGGAAGCTGTTTATTCCAAAACTGCGCACATGCTTTTAAATCTTTAGGCAGACATTGAAGCACATTCTCACTCCCCAACTCGTCAAATACCGCCGCTTGGTCAGTGCCCCTCTGCATCGGAAACCAACACATGAGGTAAACCTCATGTGTTACTTTTGGACGGACCAGGGACGGCGTGTCAAAATACATGCATCATGTCCTTTCACAATAAATTTCCGTTTTCACAGGAAGTTAGGTTTAGGCAACACAACCACTTAGTGAGGGTTAGGAAACGTGAAAAAATAAGGCAACGCTACTTTTAGTTTCACACGGGACACGAACAGCGCTCTCCTGGTGGAAAGTCTTATGTTTGTTTGACCCGTCCACCACCCCTTGCTTAGGTTTAAGCAACAAAACCACTAGAGTTAGGTTTAGGAAAATACAAAATGGTTGGGCTTAAAATTATACGTTTTTATAGTGCAAATTTGACTTGATGTTGTGTACACAGGACACGAACGAACATCTGATTGTAAATTGAAAGAGAAACGTAACGCACAGGACATTAATGGACATGTCCACAGCTTCCGTCCTTTCACGCTTCCCATTCACTGTCTACGTAAGCAGCCGTGCAATGCATTCTGGTAGCATGGCGGCTCGATTCGAGAGACGGGGCGTCACGTTGGCTGCTCCTCATTTGCATAAAGTTGTGCTAGGCTACACTATACTAATCAGGGGCGCCCGGCGCGACTCAACGCCTCTGGAAACTTTAAACTAATCATTGTCAATCCAAAATTCGGACAGATTCAGCAACTGCGTGTCTTATTTCTAGGATAAAATGTTTTCAGAAACACATTTCGGTGGACTATTTTCGTGATATAAGAGAAGAAAGTTTCCAAACGAGCTGCCATGTTGGTTTCGGTTTGAAAGCTGGGAGCAGCAGCCCACGAGGGAAAGCGTTCGTCCAATCAGGTGCCGAGTGTCAGCCCATCAAGCGTCCAATGCTGGGAAGGGAAGCGATCCCTCGCGATAAAAAACCCCCTTGGACATGTACCATATCAGCAGTCTCCTGGTTGAAAGCCTTATGTTTGTTCGGTCCATCCACCTCCCCTCCTGTCCGCCCTATGTGTCTCTTTTGCTCTTTATAGTCAGTAACCACAGCACTTTCTCTGAGCGGTTACTGTTGCCGCAGATGGGTTTACATTGTAGTTAATGGAAAGCCCGGTGCATCTCATACCGCCTCTAAAAGGGTGCCTTGTGCAGCGGCATCGAAAGCCAACGGCCCTGACAAGGCGGCTACATTTGACGCCCTGGGAATGAGAGCGGGCTGGTTCACTATATGCCTAGTAGGGATGGCACGATACAAAATTTAGTAGGCGATACCAATACCAGTGAAGTTCCACGATTCTCAATACCAATTCGATACCACGGTAAAAAACAAACTTAAAACAATAAATCCCATGTACTTCAACATACACTCCTTTATTACCGGTTGCATAGCCGACTGGTTTTTGTTCTCTAGTTTCTCGCAAAAATACATTTTACAAGATTACATTTGAACACATCATGATAACGTTTGAATTGTCTTTGCCCAATACTCATTTTTACTGAATAGAGTCTGTCTCTATTATGTAAATCAATGAACCAACCGGTAATCAGTACTGTCCTGCACAGACAGTAAAGTTACCTCTCGTCCTGCCGATTTCAACATGGATTTGTTGTTCACTGTGCAGCATTATCAGGAAGAAAATAGGGTGTGTCTCCTGGATGCCAAGGCGAGTGCACAGTTAACATATTGCACATTTTAAACAAAAAGCATCATGTATGTTCTCTTACACATTTCCAACACTGACTGTGACCGTAAGTGTGTGGTTGTGGAGTTGTGGAGTACCACTCAGGGAGTTATCAGTTTCCTGTTGCTGTAGTAAACATTGCAAACACAAGGGTGACGAAGTGTATTTATCAATAAACACAATTAATGCAGTGATAGACCCAGTTTACAAAAAATAATAGGTATATTTTTTCAAGACTTTGAATTTTAATGTTGAGCTATGCTCTGCTCAGTACTCTGTACTCAGTACTGCTTCAAAAACATCAAGATAAATGAGCAGAGAGTCGTGATGCAGGCTGATGGAGCACATGACTATTTGAGTGTTTGCCTGGCAAAGGCTCATTCTGGCCTAAATTCAAAGAAAATGCAAATTTGAACTACTTTTGCATCTAAGACGTGACTCTTCCTTTAAAACTAGTGACATAGACAGTGAGTATGTTCAGCTTGGCTGTGCAGAAATGGGACAAAGGATGGAGCTGTTCCACTTCCAAGAAGTGTCATTACTTCTTGGAATGGAATTTGAAATGAGACTTTTCAAAATAAGTCAAGTGAGATTAACGGTGTTAATTCAGTCGGTATAGGCTTTAGTGGGGCGATCAATAGGCTAAGAGGATAACACAGTCAGCAGTTTTCAAATATTTTGCACGATTGTCTTGTCTTGACTGAATAATGTATCCACAAGTATTTATTGTGGAATCGATGAAAACATTAGTATTTCCTCAGACAGATCATCAGACATCAAGTGCATGGGTGGGGAGGCTATTGGAGAAGTCTGCTGATGATTCATAAATGATGGGGATGCTTAAAAAATTAAATCAGAGAGGACTGCCCTTGAGAAGATTTTGACTCAGTGATCAATTTGCCCCAGACAAACTCAAATCTATGTAGTCTTTTACAGACGTAACACCACTTGAATCACAATAGTTTAATTTGTCTATTGCCGAGGAAAAGCAGACATTTCAGATGAGGAAGAACCACATTTACACATACTGCCCATTTGTCTGACAACCCATTATCCTGAAAACAAACACCAATTGTTCCAAAGACCCATTGCTCCAAAAATACAATCCCGTTCTCATTCCCAGGGCATCAAATACCGACGCTTTGGCAGGGCCGTCGGCGTTGGATACGGCCGCACAAGGCATCCTTTCGCGGCAGTATGAGACACACCAGGCTTTCCATTAACTACGATGTAAACCCATCTACGGCAACAGTAATCTCTCAGAGAAAGTGCTGTGGTGACGGGCGAGAGATGAGGTGGATTGGTCCAACAAACACAAGGCTTTCATCCAGGAGACCGTGCGTTACATTTCACTTTCACTTTACAATCAGCTGTTCATTCGTGTCCCATATTCATAACGTCAAGTCACATTTGCACTGTTAAAATGTAGTACTTTTAAGCCCAACCATGTTGTTTTTTCCAAAATCTAACAAATTGGTTTTGTTGCCTAATCCTAACTAACTTTACTCCCCATGCCTAAACCTAATCAACCCAGCCAACGAAGGCAACAAGTAATAAGAAGCAGAGTGGTGGGTCATCCCTTCCTTAGTAAGAAAAGAAATTGTGAAGGTCCAATGACATTATTCTTCATAAAAATTAGACATGTGCTTCTGTTTGTTGCATAGAGACAGCGTATTTTCAGAGCAATGGGCCTTTGGAACAATGGGCATTTGCTTTCGAGATAACGGGCAGTCGGACAAATGGCCTTTGGTCCAGTGGTACTTTTTTCGAACTATTGGGGTTTTGGAATAATGGGCCGTCAGAACAATGGACAGTCCCCGTTAAAATTAACCACTACAGTAAAATGGTACTTAGGGTACTTTTACACATAACCTGTTTGGTTTGGTTCAGCACACAACAGGAGATTGTCTGTGTCAGATGCGCACCTGGATAAAGCGTGCAGGAGGCAGGACATGACGCAAAAACACCGCAGTCAGGTAGCCGGTATGTCATTTGGTCACTAACAACCGAGTCTCTAGCCGTTGTTTGAATTTGTCTGATTTCATCATCGGCCCTTATCGACAGAAGTTCCCGAATCTCGTGGTCCCTCCAGTTAGACATTTTTGTTGGTGTAAATGACCCTTCTTCTTCACATTTGGATGTTTGTTTTCTTCTGGTTTTGCGCCAGTCACATGATAGAAAAGTCATCAACACACCCACTCGCTCGCTTTGGATTCTCTGGACAATGACATTACAATGGCTCTATTCACACATGGGCTTGCTTAATCGGACATTACACAGACTCGTGAACTGGCAGGGTAAAGTCCATTATATGTGCGGTCCAACTGATTCGGACAATTGCGTTCTCACACACCTCCTCCAGTCTAGACAAGTTCAGGGTTGCAGTGCATGTGTGAAAGGGGCTTCTGTTTCCATTGAACCCAGCAGTTTTGAACATGCCTTTATCAGAACACATTGATAAACATGCCCCAGGCTTTTTTCCTGGACTTAAGTGAATGCAGTGTGAATGAAGAGTTTGTAATGCATGTGCCATGGTTTCCTTTGGCTCAGATAAAATATCCTCCAAATTTTGAAAATTGTCCATAATGCACAGTTGGTTGAAAAT
The DNA here is from genome assembly GCA_916700995.1 of Hozukius guyotensis. NCBI lineage: Eukaryota > Metazoa > Chordata > Actinopteri > Perciformes > Sebastidae > Hozukius > Hozukius guyotensis. The sequence goes on from CAKALU010060452.1 coordinate 56,227, forward strand.
CAAGATAAAAGCCCTCTGGCAGTCAGTTCTGATAAAGAAGCCAAATAATAAAAGAGTCAGAAGCAGAGATGTGGAGTGTCAGACAGAGTACATTACATTGCTGCTTTAGCAGTCTACTAAGTCTCCCAAGGCCAAAGACTGATGTAGCTGCAGGTTAAGGAACATATGCTCAAGTTCAGGCTATGGGCCGTCCATGCAAGACTCCCTGTAGGCATGGATAGACAGCTCATGCATCTTTGAAGAAGAAGAGATGAAAGACAGGCAGGGATAGAAGAATAGAGTGCTGCAGGAATCAGTCCTAAAACCCAGAAACGAGTAAGCATTTTAGCACTATCAGTTCCTTCGTCTTGAGGTCAATGGGTTTTTGGTTAGACGCCTGAAATAAGGTATGTGGTGAACACAAGCCTAAGAGATTTTACCTTTTTGATCAAACAGTCACTTAGAGGGGAAAAAAGTCTTTGATTTTCTTACATCTGATCTAATCAGCTTGAACACACTTATATGCAGTATATTTAGGAATATTTAGCGCCTATTTGGCACCCATTTTGAAAAATGGCTGCCATGGCCCCCAGGGGCCAAATTTGTAGTGCCCCGATATCTATATCTTTTCATAATATATATAAACCTGCCGATTAGACTGTTGTCAGGCTATTAAATAGGCATTATAAGTCGCTATAAGCCCCATAGATGTAGGTCAATAGGGGTCTACTACACCCACTAGTAGGTTTTATCATCTATTCCCATGGTAGATCAGTCGAAAGAAGGTATAAAAGAACACGACACTGACCTCTAGAGAACGTAGAAATTATGACAGGAGCAGAAGCGGCAGTCATTCGCTGTAGTATAGATAGTGTGAAACTCCAAAAGTGAAGGAAGTTGTGGACGATGGAACGGACACAAAACACAGGACTTTCACCCAGGAGTTTGTATCCCATGTGAAACCAGTAATGTGTAGTTGTGATTGTAGTTATTTTAACCCAAAACACAATGAAACTTAACAAAGTGTTTTTTGTTGCCTAAACCTAAAGAAGCCTTTATGTGTTCAAAACGTGACGTTTCATTCAGTTTTACAACATGTTAGAATGTGTTGCTTTTATGTTTCACTTTTACAATGTAGTAGGCGTAGACAGCCCCTAATGACCCACATCTATGATGCTTTATAGCGGCTGATAATGCCTATTTAATGGCTTGATGATAAAAGTCGAATCGGTTGCAAAAATCTACATCTGTGCCAAATGTATTGCTTTTATTGCTAAATGCACAATTGTTATGAATATTTCAGCTGAGCTGCCCCACTAGGGTGAGTTTTTCATGATATGTCACTTTAACACACACACTGAACAAGTAAATGTTTCGAAAGTAGCCTATAGTGGACACAGATTTTCACATGCTATGCCAGTATGTTGAGATCTTTTAGTGTGTACACCACACTGTCGGTTTTCTATGTCAAGGTTATATTTTCATATAAATAACAGTGTATTGTGTACTTCCTATTCGTAACCGCCTACAATAGGACAGTAATTTCTTATTCAGGTTCTTGAGTGAGAATAAGCCTAAGCACTGCTATGAACACTCACAGGAACACTTTTATTCGTCGAAAAGGAGGCTCTCTTCGGTGCACAACAGTCTGAAAACACACACACCTGTTACTTTTGTCATCCAGCCTGAATGCGTATTGATCGGGAGCAGGGTGGTTTTTGCAACGCACAAATAGAAAGCAAGGGATTGATTTTGTGCCTCTTGTTTGACGGAGCGATGTACATTAAAGACAGCTGAGACGAGAGGAACTGGGTGAGGAACTTAATAGGAGGGAGAGAGATCTGGTTAAAAACAAAAAAAAAGAGACTGTCACTGCGAAGTTAAGATGGGAAAGTGCAACTGTTAAGTTTTACATTGACAGGGTGTGAGCCATAGCCTGGATTTTGGATCAAATTCTGAGGTTGTGAGTCCTATACGTGTGATGCACATGTGTGGTTCTGTGGAGGCCTTTAAATCCAAACTCAGAACCAATCTTTTTGCCCTAACTTTGAATTAGTTAGTTAGTTATTCTTCTATTTTTCAGCTGGCAGGTCAGTCTCAGTCTCAATGTATTATTTAAGCCTAGTACTCCTGTTGACGAGAATAATATTAATTTTAAGCCACTGCCTCTCAATAACCCTCTGTTGTTTATGTCCCTGCTGTGTGTCAGTCTTCTCTGTGCTGGAACATCAGCCGTTCTGTGATGTCTCTCTGCCTCTCCTGGCTGGTGGTGCCTCAATCACACATGATGGACCTGGACGTCCATCCTCCAGGAGATGTAGCCTCTCTATCAATTTAATTCAGTCCAAAGGGGCTTATTGCCATGGGAAACATACATTTACATTATAAAAGCAACTGTGAACTAAAGGCAAAAATCTTGTCCTCTCTCTAGGTTCCACGGTGGAGAGGACGTCCTGTTGCTCTGGCTCTGGCTCTATCTATTCGGCGTGGAGAGGTGGTCGTGTTGCTCGGGCTCTATCTATCTGGCGTTGAGAGGAGGTCGTGTTGCTCTGCCTCTATCTATCTGGCGTAGAGAGGAGGTCGTGTTGCTCTGGCTCTATTTATCTGGCGTAGAGAGGAGGTCGTGGTGCTCTGGCTCTATCTATCTGGCGTGGAGAGGAGGTCGTGGTGCTCGGACTCTATCTGGTTGGCATGGAGAGGAGGTTGTGTTGCTCGGATTCTATCTGGTTGGCATGGAGAGCAGGTCGTGTTGCTCTGGCTCTATCAGTTTGGCGTGGAGAGGAGGTTGTGTTGCTCTGGCTCTATCTATTTGGCACCTTGAAGCTGCTTGACCTCCTCCTAGATCCATCTCTTTATATATGCTCACATTATATGTGTCATCCATTCCATCCTGGAAGGGGGATCCCTCCTCTGTTGCTCTTCTTGGGGGAGATTTTCCGCATCCGATGAGAGTGTCGCACTGTAGAGAACAGAGGGTGTCGTATCTTGTACAGATTGTAAAGCCCCCCTGAGGCAAATTTGTGATTTTGGGCTATACAAATAAAATTGACTTGACTTTAAAAGGTGCAACGTATAAAATCCATCCATTTTCTTTCCGCTTATCTGGGGCCGGGCGGCGGGGGCAGCAGGATTAGCAGGGAATTCCAGACGTCCCTGTCCCCAATAACGTTTTCCAGCTCTTCCTGGGGGGACCCCGAGGCGTTCCCAGGCTAGACGAGATATGTAATGTCTGCAGTGTGTTCTGGGTCTACCCCGGGGCCTCTTACCACTTGGATGTGCCTGGAAAACCTCAAAAGGGAGGCGTCCAGGATGCGTCCGATGCCAGAACCACCTCAGCTGGGCCCCTTTAGACGTGAACGAGCAGCAGCTCTACTGCGCGCTCCCTCCGGATGTCTGAGCTCCTCACCCTATCTCTAAGGCTGGGCCCAGCCACCCTACCGAGGGAGCTCATTTCGGCCACTTATATATCCGCAATGTCATTCTTTCGGTCACTACCCAACAGCTCATGACCATAGCTGAGGGTTGGAACGTAGATGGACTGGTAAATCAAGAGCTTATACGCTCGAACGTATAAGATATGGCCATAAATTTTGTTTAAAGCATTCAAAAAATTAACATTATCAAAAGAATTGAAGAAGTAACAGTTTTGACGTTACGCCAAATACATGAATGTATTGCAACCCGTTCTCAATCCCAAATACCGCAGATTGGGCAGCGCCCCTTTGGCATCGGAAACCTTTTTAAATTTTTATTTAATTTCTAAATTTATTGTTGGTGCAACCAACTACACAGCAACTCTTGGGCATAGCGTTATTACTATTAAAGTACAAGTTTGGAGATATGTTTTAACTTCTTCTGTTGACTCTGTTACCATCTATGAGGGACACAGGATATTTGGCGTGGTCATGAGAGCCTACTCTGGATGACATATTAAGTCATTTTTGTTTTTAGAAAGAGATCTTTGTAGGCCACCCGGAAAGTTAGCATCGCCTTGGGTTCCCTCGACAAAAAGCCAATGGGATTTTTCCATTGGGTTTTGGATTGTTGCAGAAAATAAGCTCTGTGGCAAACACACGTTTATGATACTTACACGTTTTGTTCAGCAAGATAATCTCCACAAATGAACACTACTTTTATGATTTTTGAAGTGTGAATGCAATCACCAGAAGTAAAAAGCTGACGTTGGGCTCGTCGTAGAACAAAACGATAAAATCCCTCCAGCTTGTGTTAACCACTGACCTTATTTCAGGCATCTCACTAAAAACCCATTGACTTCCAGATGAGGGAACAAGAAGTGCTAAAATGCTAACTCATTTCCTGGTTTTAGGACTCTTTAGGACACTTCAGTCCTGTAGCACTCTATAGTGCATGTCTGTAAAGAGTTATAGTAGCAGGTTGCAAACAAAACCTCACATCCTGAAAATTCTGAGGACACAAGTCTGTTGTCAGTGGTATCTTCCATCCTGACATTAATTACATAAAAACGTTTTACTCATTCCCTGCAAACTGGCGTGAGGTCTGTATCATTTCCTGCTATTTATCCTGCTCATAACACATTGCTAGCATGCTGTGACTTGTCTTAGCTGCACTGCCTGGCTATCTACAGCAATTTACCTCGGTTATTAAAAAGTTTGTGAAACTTCGTTCCAGTCAGTGTATATTTCCTGCATCCCTGCTGAACAGATATTAATAAAGCAAATTGCTTCCTGCGATGTGCGACATTACTTTCCCCTTTTAGCATTTTAGTGTTAAGTCTTGTAAACTGACAGTTCCCATTTACATTAATTCATTACCTAAATGACACAAGATGTGAGAAGTGAAAGTCTCTGAGGAGGAACTTGATCCTTCCATTGTTGTGCTCTCAGATATGAGACGCCGGACCCAAATAGCTTTTCAATGTGTATTATTTGAAGATTAGTTCTTTTCAAGTAGTGGTTTGATCCGTTTTGCCTTCTTTATTGATGAGGACATTAATATTGCAGGCGCCGTTGCTTGCGTGATTTGCACTGGGTAATCAAAGTGAGATAAATTAGATTAAAAAAAGATTGCTTCAAAGACAATAGGTGAGAGGAAATGATTGATTCTCCCTGAACTCAAACATTAATCTGTCAGTAGTATTTCTATCAGGAGCGTGGGTGTAACAGATCGCAGCTCTGGCAGCCTTGACACCGGTCCAACCGGCAGATAGAGTTCCCGCCGAGGGGAGGATACAGATACAAATGTGTTTGACATTTTGTCAGTTATTGATTGTGGATTTCGAGAGCGGGGCAGGAAATAGAGTCTTGGCGAGGGGTCTGACGTGGGAGGTGGAGGTGAGGCCTCTTCCACGTGGTGGGGGGGCACATGATGTCAGAGGCTGTCACAACGCAGTACATCCACAGGGTCCTCAGGTCCGGCGCAGGTTGCCGTTGAGTGCAGCTCACGTCAGTACCGAGTATTTCTGATTGAGGGAGAGAGTGAGACGAGGGAGGTGAGGTGTGAGGAAGCCTGTGTGTGAGGGATGGAGATGGGAGTGGGTGTATGA
>CAKALU010060453.1:0-76268 GCA_916700995.1 Hozukius guyotensis
CACTCTGTTGTGATTGGTCAACCGAGCCAAACTCTTCAGAATCCGCTCCAGCTCTGCTCAAAACTAGCTTTGTTTGAGGGCGTGCCGAACTAGCCGCTAGGCAAAGTGTGTTACTTGGTGACATCACCATGTTACAGAAGAAAAGGAGGGACTTCAAGCGAGGCGTTTCAGGCGTTTCAGGATCAGTGTTTCCGTGGGGGAGAGTAACTCCCTTTGGCGTGGACTTTGGGCTTTGTAACTTTGCAGACCTTTTACATGCACAAAAAACTATACAACACACTAAAAGAAAGGAAAAAAACACAAAAGCATAATAGGTCCTCTTTAAGAACATTTGCATGTATTTATTATGGTTTAAATACTGGTAGTAGTTCATTTCTTTGGAATGTCTTCGTATTGGTACATCATCAAGAAACAGTGGTTTAAATAAACTCAAGGACTAACTTGCTGACGGGGCATATTGCTTCCATAAAGCCCATCATAATCCCAAATATGACACAACGATAAATTTAGCACTCTAATGTCGCTAGAGGGGCTCAACAGCGATATCCACTCTGCAAAAGCTTAAGTTTCCCGGCTTCCTCTTCCTTCTCCCTGGGGCCAAATTTGCAAAAGCGGGTCATCCCAGACTTCATCTCCTCCCCCGTGGTAGTGTACTCTTATTCATCTATCATAAAGCTTCCCAGAGGATTTCCCCGGCCATGTAAATTGGGGTTCTCAAACAGCCAAGAGTTTAGGAAAAAATGCATGGCGAGCCACTCCTCTTCTTTGCTCTTCATTCCCTCCCTGTTCTTTCCCGTGGCCCCTTCTTTCCTTATCTGTCTGCTGTTTTTATCTGCTTTGCCAAGGTCAGACAGGCTTGAGGCGATCAGTCCTGATAAAGACAGGATGTGGAGATGGGAAAGGGGGGCAGTCACAGGGTCTGGTCAAACGGGTCGTGTCCAGCTGTTGACGGTCATATCTAAACAGTCCAGTCAGATAGCAAGGTGCATTTTTTATTTACATCACATTCAGGCTGCACCTTCCCACACGTGCTGAATATCCCCCAAAGAGAGATGATCGTGTTGGATCACAATGCGTTCCATTTATCAGGAATGGATATGATTTGTTGACTTGCTGTGGTTTTATCTAATTTCATTTCAAGTCTTTCAAAAACTTGGATACGCGCTGTCAGGGAGAGACAGCGAGTAAGGGAGTTGAAGAATGTTGATGTGCAGGAGATCTTGTAACACCTGCACATTCCCACACAAGGCTCTGGGGAGAGATAGCTACACACCGCAGAGACTAACTCACCTCCCGCTTTCTCTCTCTTTTCCGCCTCTTCCGTGGCAGGAAATGGATCAGGTTCGTTAAAGCCCAAGGCCCAGATCCCTTCAATATCCTCTCTGTGTTCTACATTGTGATCTCGGATTGACTGATTCACCCCTCGGGCACCTGCGGGGCAGAAACAAAGTAAGCGTGTTCAATGTTTAATTTCGCATTTAATCATCAAAAATATCAAAAAGGCAGTTTCGTGTGCTGCGCGCGATCGTTGCTTTTGTTTTTCTCGAGACGTTTCAAGTACTTTTTTGTCACTGTTCTTCAGAATAAAAGTGACATTTGAGTTGTTTGCTAAAACAATACCCCCTCGCTTGACTTAAGTTAAGCCTGAGAGAATGCCAAAGCAAAGAGCGAGGCGTCGTAGAAAACTCCCGACAACACAAACACACACGCAAACACAAACACAAACATATTTCTTTTCTCTCCCTTCCACTAAGGCAATGGGAGCTCTATTAAATAATTCAAATGGCTGTCCTAGGATGCCAATCAGAAATACTACAGCCATAAAAGCCATGTCTATACTTGGTGAGGAGTGGAGGCCCTGCAGCAAATGAAAGCATTATTCTTGTTATCCTCCGGAGGATGCAGCAGCGCTAGTATTTCTTCTTCTTCTGCTTGTCGTCGATTTATTTCTTTATTTATTCTCCGGGAGCAAGGAGAGATGTTTAAGTTTTGAAGCAGGACATATCTGTGGGGGAAAGCGACTGTCAGCCTACTTTATCCCCATTTGAATAGTGCCTCTCTGCTCGCTCCAAGGTGAAACACACTCAGTTGGAAACTGGGTTAGGAGAGAAACTGTCAAGGCGGCATTGCAACAATACCGGAGGTATAAAGCATGCATAAAGCCCCTCCCCCAACACCCCCACGCTCTTTATTTGGCTGTAGTAAGTTATCTCTGCTATTAAAGGATAAATTATTAATCACTGATCTGGGGCTGTGTTGTGGATATCACTTAGTGTTTCTGTGTGAGATTTGAAGCCTTTATGGACGAATCAGTGCCCAGCAGCTCTGTCAAGTGACTGCATTAAACTAGGGCTGTCAAAGTTAATGCGATAATAGCACGTTAACGCAAATTCGTTTTAAGGCCACTAATTTCTTTAAAGCATTAACGCAACTTGTGGTTTTTTTAAAGCTAGAGTTAATATACTGGCATCGTATGAAACTACAAAACCTAAGGAATCCATTGGTACCAACCATGTCATACTAGCTTGTTGTGAAGGAGGCTAAACAACGCTCCAAACTTGTGCTAAATTTTGGCGAGGACAAACTGTCATTGCCATTTTCAAAAGGGTCCCTTGACCTCTGACCTATATGAATGAAAATGGGTTCTCTGGGTACCCATGAGTCTCCCCTTTACAGACATGCCCACTTTATGATAATCACATGCAGTTTTGGCAAGTCATAGTCAAGTCAGCACACTGCTTGAGTTTGCCATGTCATGATTTGAGCATATTTGTGATGCTAATTGCAGTACCTGTGAGGGTTTCTGGACAATAGTTGTCATTGTTTTGTGTTTTGTGAATCGTCTCAGCCCTATTAGTTACTTTGCAGATTCAGATTGTTAAAACAAAATATACATTAACTGATGAATTATGATATATTGTGGTAGGTTAAGCTACCCAGCAGTATATAAAGTAGTTCCCTTTATCAGTGGCAACATTAAAGTGGTGTTTATACATTAATGCATCAATAATTATAATCCAGTAATATAATGTATATGACTCTGCTTTCTGCATAATGCGTACTTTTACTTTTGATGCTTTAAGTATATGTTTACGCTAGAACTTTTGTACTTTTACTTAAATAAGAATACGGGACTTTTACTTGTAACAGAGTATTTCTACACTGCGGTATTGCTGCTTTTACCTAAGTAAAAGATCTGAGTACTTCTTCTTCCACCGCTGCCCATGACCTATTTGGAGGGACAGAGCAGGGAAAAAAAAATTCCCAAAAGCTTTTAGGACAAATGTTTCCCCGCCCCCACTTCCACAGATAGCGAGCCATCTGACTCTCTATGGTGAAGCAAGCTTCCCAAAACCCAGGAGTCCATCTTCAAACTGTGCTAATGGACAATTTAACCACTCCCAACCAATCCCCTCACCACCAAACCTGCACCCACTTATCCATTTGGTTACCCTGAGATGATGTCACTGTCTATCCGGGGACGGGCCGTGTGCATGTGTGAAGGAAGACAGCCAAGGTCATTACTCATTGATAAGGCCCCCGTGGAGTGCTCGTGTTATCTCCTCTGCCTGGGGACTTCCCAGAGCAAACCTCTACAATTAGCCATCTTCCCCTTACTATTTGTCCCAGTGACAACCACCCCGACCCAAGTACTGTAGCCGGGGCGGTCTGGGACTGAGCGGACGCCAGGCAACCCCTCAGCACGGTTTAACATGGGGGTGCTTATGAAATCTTTATTTCATACTGTAGGTCTCGATTCAGCCTCTAACTGCAGCAAACTGCAAAATAATGCATCCCAAACAAGTTATGTACATTAACTGCAACAAATTGTACATTTTTCATGTCTGAATATGTGGATCCTGATAAAATTATGAATACCGACTGATGAATATATTCATATATGAGTGAAACACAAATGAATTATGCAATGCACATGAGATGTGCATTATTTTTAGCGTATTGGTTGTAGGCAGTAGCAGTGCTGTCTATGAGTGAGGAAGTTCTTAGCTAACTAAATAATCAATACAATTTTTCTAGGAATTTTAAAATTCCATGTACACCTATTTAACCCTGTGGACACAATTTGCTTTTGAATATTTTTTTTATTAGAAAATATACTGGAACATGTATCACTCACATACTAACTGATATCATTTCGTAGCTTTACCTGTCCTGGAATTAACAATATACGGACTTGTTCTGACTTATGTGCCTGGAACATCAGAATTAAGCTGCAATAAGAGGATCTGCTTGAGAAGTAATCCGTGCGAATATTCCCTGTGGAGTTCAACTTAATGAATTTTGTCCACAGCTTGAGAGGCAGCGAGACTTTTTGTCCCCCCACTTTCATGTTTAAAATGGTAACATTGGCGATATTGTCTATATGGCATCTAACATAATCAACCGTTGTGTAGCCTAATTCAAATGAAATCAAAGTGATCTGACATCCAGCCAGACATCCAGCCCGACACAGTTTCATAATGAACCGAAAATATTTTTACATATCTCAACGGGTGGTCTGGCCGTCACCGGCCGTATTTCCTGCAGTGCACCGCTACCTGCTCTAGTGAAGGTGGCTTGCGGCGCCGTCCGTGAGTTTTACAGCACCTCAGCACACCCAGACCCCACTGCTTCCCGGGGCCATGGAGTGCTCGCTCACTCTTTCCCTGCGTGGAGCGACGGGGCTCCCGGTGCGACTGTCAACCTGGGCAGACTGTCCTCAGTGCAAGGTGTCTGCAGCGATGCTTTTTGGGTGTGACCTTTTGCCATGTCATCAGCGTTCATATCTATACAACCAATGTGTATATGATTAAATTGTATACTAGAGCACAAAGCTCTTCATAGATCTAGCTTCTTAATTTTGCTCTCAAAGTGCACCAGATTGATGCATTTAACCTTAAAATGTAAAAGAAAATGCTCTTCCGGGGGAGCATGCCTTCAGACTGCCCAAGAGAGTCCGAGGTCCGCCCACCAGAGTCTCACAAAATCCTGTGAGAAACACCGTATTATGTCATCCAAAGCTAGATGCCCCCCACCCACACTTCAAAACTCGTTCCAGCGACGCTGCTTTGTGGTGTGACCGCAGCTTGAACCTTGAAATGAACATCGTCAAGGCCGATGAGTTCAACCGCTCTCAAGTTTGTTTTTACACCTTTCAAGTGGCCTGTGCTGGTGAAATTGTGCTTTGATGTACATTGCTAAATTGTAATGACTTGGCCACAGAAATATTTAGAACTGCAAAATTCAACTTTTGGTGAATTTTGAAATGCGGTGGTTGAAAAAATGGTGTTGATCTTTGCGGGATATTTTTTTTTTTTAGGATGACGAAGGCATGACCCACCCTACTCTGCCTCTGATTGGCTTATCCTGATATTCTTACCCTAACCAATCTCACTCCTCATGCCTAGACCTAAACAACCCAACAAACGAAGGCAACGAGTACTAGCCAATCAGAGGCAGAGTAGAGCGATTATGCCTTCGCCAACCTAGGAGAAAAAATTGGCTTGCGGGAAGGAGTGAGTTATCGTATTAGCTGGCCTGCATGACCCGCAAGTAGTCGCTATGCCACCAAGCTTCCAGATACAGTAAACAGCAACCGTTTTCTTTCAAAAAATAGAGTGTGTAACCCCACAAGTTTTTTTGAATTGCAGAGCTTCACCGGTATCAGTGGCCCAGTAGGACAGAGCTCATCCCCGCTATGTGGAAATTGCAGAAATAGTCAGGGTAATCTAGGAACATTCCCTTCTCTTTGAGGAGGACGACCTTGTGTTTGAAATCCTTGTGTGAGTGCGGTAATGTGACTATTTCAACACAGTCCTCAGGTATTTGCGTCCTTCCTGCGGTGAAAAGTATATGTTTTTAAAGTGAAAAGGCTTTTGATACAGACAGTGAAAGAACTGACCTAAACTGAAGCGGTTCACGACACAAACTGGTCTGTAGTTTACTGGCATTCAAAGGTAAACAGCAGTCACTAGTCAGTCAGTAATTGGCTTTGAAAAATGTGTCTGCAATTTAGAGGTCATGGCTGTGATAAAGACTCACATCATCTATGTTAATTGGAGCCATAAATGCAAAAAATATATATTCAAGGGTACAGTCATGGTTGAAGAACATCATTCACAGTCAAAATGTAGTCTACCCATAATTCAACACACGCTCAAGGTGTGACAGTTAGAAATCATACAAATGCAAATATTGGTTTAATGAGAGAATTTGCAGACGGTACAATGTCCTTCAATTGTATTATTCTATTGTATCCCTCCAACAAAACGCTGTTGGACAGGAGACACAATTTCAAATAACTTTTCTTAGTTTATCCCCTTTTTCTGGTTCTCATAGTCGTAACTTTTCAAATTTGATCATTTTTGCATCGATGGTTATATTTGAGTCACAGGAATAAGCTCCTGTCAGACTCTTTAATAGACTTTATTCCCTTTATTGGTAGTCCAAAAGACACTCTCTCTTATATACTATTTAATCGAATATTAATCACGATTTTGGCTTCCCACAATTAAATGAACATTATCGACTGCGGTATTGACGTTTAAAAATCCGTGCTCCGCTCATAAAAAAAAAAGGTTCTGCGATTTTCGAAAAACAATGGACTAATTCACAGTGATTATCGAGTAGTATTTTTGCTTGGAATGCACGTCCTTAGACAATTTCGGACGAAAAATACAAACTTAGTGTGCAAAGGCATTTAGTCCAATATTTACTCTTCTTGTAGCTCGGTTTTGTTCTCCACCTACTACTCATGGGGAATTTAGCTTAAATGCTCCACTATGTTTAGCTATTATTTGAAAATAAACATTGAATAGTGCAGCTTTAAACTGAGTAAATTATGTTACAATTGAAAATATATTCCACTTAAAATTAGCTACAGTACTTGAGTTGAAAGGCAAACTTTGTCTAATTTATCAGTAGGGAGCTCATTACATGGGAGCCAACCAGTGTTTTATTGATTATTGTTTTAACTAATAATATACAATTATATATTCTCCCACCATGTTAAATAGTAATTGACAGAAAAAGTACAATGATGTAATAGACATATTTTTTGTTGTATATTTTAGTTGCTTGATACGTAAAGATACATCAGTGAACAAAGCATTACCTGAATACCACATGCTGCTCAACACTCACGTCTGAATACAACGCATGAAGTTCACATCACCTCACACCGCGCTGCTCAGGATTGCAGCCGCGGCGTGTACTTTGTGTAGATCTCGTCGGCCTTGTTCTCCACTTGATGTGCTTCCTTAATCAGAGTAAAATGTCTCCTTTCTTTATTATTTCAAGACACGCACCGAGCCAATTAGCTAATCATTATGGCAAGGCAGGTGGTGCACTAATACAAGATAATAACACACCTTGGGCATTCAGAGCCACCATACTGCTCAGGGCAGCAACATTGCACTGTTCTGTGCAAGCCTAATTGGGTTGTGGAACACGGGGGGAGACAACGAATGATCATGCACCGGAAAAACTGTTAAACCTGTAACTTTTGTGCTGGCTTTTTATTGAGGGAATGAGAAGGACATTGGCATTATTAAAAAGGACCTTTTTCTTTTTTTAATGAGACAAAAACTGGAATAATAGTGATTTTTTTTTTTTTTACCCATGAAATGTTCAAATCCCTCGCGGGCACAGATACTTTAGATGTGGAATGAAAACAAAGGTGTCTGTGACTATAATGTTGGATTAACTCCCCGCCCAGTTTTTTTTTTTTTCTCCAGATTAGAAACAAACACAATGAGCAATCTCTTGATCATACGCTTATCCATATATCTTTTATTTGATCTCAAATGAATACGACGGCTGTATCACGCTGGTTTGCTTTCAATGCGGCGCTCACATCATTATAAGTAACCTTTTTTTTTTTTCAAGGTCCGGCGTCTGAAAAGAAAATGAGGAATCACCTTGAAGTTGAAAACAAAGGTTTTGCTTTTTTGCTTATGCAAAAAAGTGTAAATGTCCTTTCACAGTTTTAGTAGCACACGCTGCTCCATTCATTCACATTTCTTATTTTTATGACCAAATCATTATTAAATAATTGAATATATTCAAATCCATCCACCTCTCCCTCCAAACATTAATTGTGTTTCCGTGGCGATTACCGAGGTCGACGGGACTTTTCCATGGCAACCCTGGTGATGAACACTTCCTGAAATGTTCTGTATCCTTTTCTAGACACCACAATGCGCTGGCTGCACATGTTTTCCTGTGTCCTATTTCCCGACTGTCAGTCCATAACCATAAATACATCTCATGAATGCATGATGAGGGAAGAACGAACGCTGTCTGCACACTGTATGCACCTGGCAATGAAATCAAATCCGCATTTAGAATGGAGATTTTTAGGTTCTGCCGGACATTTTCTTTCAGCATTTCTAAATTAAAATGTAGCCTACACTGTGTGCAGCAACACAAAGTCGCCGTGATTCCAAATCTGACAGCAAAAATTTGACGATTTTTTTGCCGTTTATTTATTCTGTGAGGCACGATTCTCGCCGTTGTTGTTCTGAAAGATTTAAACTTTCTCTCGTGACGATCAACACACATCCCACATGCTCGTCTCGAAATAAAATTTGACAAGTGAGGGGTCCAGGGGCGAGCAGTCACTTGCTGTTGGGGAGTGCTCGTGTCTCGGCGAATGCGCGTTACCATCAAAGCAAACTGACAGTCAAGAGTGTCAAAAGTAGTTTGCCTCCATTACTGTCTCTCCCCTGCCCAAGTCACACATCTGGTATTCGTGGAAACAAACATTTAACACACCCTCTCGCCGAGCTGTGGCGTCTTTCTTTCATTATGTTAGCACCTCCGAAGGGCAGGATGCTGTGTTTCTGCCCCCGCCTTTGACTGACACGGTGGTTATGAGCAATGATAGCTGCCAGGGCTCCGAGGGAGCATCTAAATGAACTGACACTGGCAGTGTGAAGACACCTCGCGCCAAATCCACTGACAACATTATTATACTAAGGACTTTATATAGGATGATGAGGCCTGGAGAATCAATGTGATTGATGCGCGGCACTCAGCACATAATTCCTCACGTTTTATTTAAGACGCTCGCTCAGAGGGGTTGTTTTGTGAGCTGCGGTCGCTCGGAGAGGTTTGCTGTTTGCTGAATTACGCCTGTCGGTTAAACATTTTCAGTTTACACACAGGAAATTAGAACAGGAAGTAAAAGAGGGTTCAACATCGTTGTCTGACAGCAGTTTGTAATCATTTAGAGGAGCAGTAGCACTGCAGGCAATGTGGCAGTTGGACTGTTTGGCTGTACCAGGGCTGTAGTACTCAGGTCCAGTCTGGGTGTCAAGACATTTTTTATTATTATTTTGGACGTGAGGGTATTTTGACTTGGTCTCACCTATAAAGTCATGTGTCTCCAGAATGACACATAGAGGCGTGAGATATTACTTCTAACTGCAGGACAATATCATTTCTCAGGTTTAGGCACAACGACGTAGTTGTGTTTAGAGAAAGTTAATGGTTTGAATTGCGGTTCTAATTAAAATACATACTTCTTTAAAGGTCCCATATTGTAAAAAGTGAGATTTTCATGTCTATTATATTATAAAGCAGGTTTAAGTGCTGTATAAATACTGTTAAACTATCAAAACGCTCAATATACAGAGAAACACACACTGCCCGTATTCAGAAATTGTGCGTTTGAAACAAGCCGTTAGGATTTCTGTCCATTTGTGATGTCACAAATCCACAATATTGAGACCATTATACGGTTTTAAACGTAAACTTTCTAAATGTGTCCCAGTTTATTTCCTGTTGCAGTGTATGTAAATAACATCAGCTGACAGGAAGTAAACATGGACCCAAACTGCAATTCCGTTGCAATTTTGTTGAAATGCACTAAAACGGAGCGTTTCAGACAGAGGTTAAATACAGGTATATTCAGGCAGACAGTATGAGGAAAATAAAGGGTTTTTTGAACATTATAGCATGTAAACATGTTCTAGTATAAAACACAAAATACAAGTATGATCCTAAAAATGAGCATGATATGGGACCTTTAAGGCTAGGGGACCTTCGGTGTCATGGTTACAGTTGGGGTTGCCCCCTCTTCGTCGATTAGTCAACTAATCGGTTGTTTTGGTCTTAGTCGACTGAGATTTCTTGAGTCGGCTAGTCGTTCTTTATGCTTTTTTCATGCTGAATGACTTCTTTCTAAGAAACATATACAGGTCTCTGGTAAAGTTTTTACAAATCTGTCGATTAAATCAACTAATCGATTAGTCGACAAAATCGTCGAGTGTTAGTCGACTACGATTTTATTGGTCGAGGACAGCCCTAGTTGCAATAATAACCAAGTGATTATGGTTATGGAACAATCATGGTCATAATAACAATGTTGACTCACAGTTTGAAACAGATAACGACAGTTTGGTTGACCCTTCCATCCATCCATCCCAACATCCTCTCTACATGTAATTCGTCGCTCTATAGTAACATCACCTGATTTCCTCCTTTACTTCCGTCATTATTACTTGGACTTTGAAACTTGCAGCCTAGTCTCACTCCCAGGGCGTCAAATACCAACGCTTGGGCAGTGGCCCGCGGCGTCATGATAGATTATACAAGGCGTGATACAAGGCACCCTTCAGTGCCTGTATGAGACGCACTGGGCTTTCAACTAAATCCAATGTAAACACATCCGCGTCATTATTAGACGCTCATAACAACGGACAAAGTATTAAAAGTGATAAAGCCCTCTAAGGTCCTGTGGGAGGGGTGGTGAACGGGTCAATCAAACACAGGACTTTTACTCAGGGGACCAGCGTTCGTGTCCTGTATGAGACCAAAACTTGAGTGATTTTACTGATGACATTCTGTGTCACATGAGTGAGTCACATGACATTACGTTCATAGCTCATGTTACGTTACAAGTGCAGTTATTTTAAACGTTCTCTATATGATATCCAGAGCATTAATATAGCAGCAAACAACTTTTTTGTAATGTAAAGATATAGAGGAGTAATGTCTACCTGAGCAGAGAATGAAGTCCCTCGTACCCCACTGGCTAACTCATGGCCGCCGCTCTGCACTGCTCTCATATGGCGGTTACAGCTGATAACGCCGTCCCGACCGACAGCGTAGTCACGAAAGCGTAGCACACACCCACCGGTTCAACTTTCCAGGTTAACACTGTTAGCTCTGTCAGCACTGTTGGGTTTTTATTCGTGCTGTTAGCACCGTTAGCTGTGAGCCGCCAGTTCAGCCGTCGCCATGTTGAGAGCCGTGTGGAGACAATAGATAAGCTCTGAATTTCATATTGAGCACCTTTAAAACAAACCACGATGCTTTTCCTAACCCTAACTAAGTGGTTTTGTTGCCGAAACCCAACCGCCACCGTTTCACAATGTTAACCACGTGTTACAACGTTAACCGTGACCGTTCAGCATCAAGATACTACACAAAAGGGCTGCCCCCAACATCATTATAAGTGACATGCAGTAAAATATGACGAGTAGGGATGAAATCACGCCGTCACTTGAATGTATACATATGTCGCCCTGGGTGCAATTTCTGTAACAAGATTTTCTTTATGCACTCATCACCAGCACACAGCTGCAACATCCTCATACACTTTGAGGTTAGCAGTTTCAATTAAAGCTTCATAAAAACTTCACCATGTGTATCCGTGTTATTGATATCTTGTTTCAGGAACAGGGCGATTCATTTGAACCGATAAGTTGATGAACACAGCCAATCAAAGGATACACATTGAATGAAACAGTACACAATGATACAACCTATCCTCTCCTTCTGGGAAAAAAAGAAGCACATTTTTTATAAACCTCGTATTCAAATGATGAAATAATAATTACACAATATTTCATGTTAACGCCAATCTAGAAAGTTGCAAAATTTAATTAATACTAAATTCCTTTTCTGTAATGTTTTCCCCACTCTAGTCAAACATCTGTGTACAATGAAGCAGTGCCACACAACAGTGCCCACGCTTTGCCTGCCATATGTCCTGCCCAACTGTTGCTTTGTGTAAAATCCACAGTCGGAGGTAATGAAACATGCAGTTTTTGTAAATAAATAGAAAAAGAGGGGCAAAAGTAAAATGTTTTTATCATTATTTTATCAGTGTTCTGTCTTGTCGTACAGTTGCTTCATGCAGACAAAAAACAACCTGAAAAAAAAATTCACATATATATATATTAAAGGAAGCAGATGGGGAGGGATAAAAAATAAAAATGGGAGAAATATATACTTTAAGGTTTATTAGGCTAGTGTGCAATCGAAGGCTGCTTGCTCAGGGAAATCGGTGCCCTCGGGCTATATCCCATCCCCATGGCTGCTCGCAGGGAGATATTGGAAGAAAGAAAAGGAGGATGCCTGCGTGTAAGCGGGGTGGGAGGGTTGTTGGGGATTGTGGTGGTGGTGGTGGTGGTGTGGGGGTAGTGGGGGAGTGTGAAAAAGGAGGAAGAATGAAGCAGCGCTAATACTTGAGATGAGTCTCCCATTTAATGGAAAATCTCGTACATGTGTGGTAATGAGTTTACTCATAAGCAAATCACGAGCGCGCTCTCCTCAATGCATGCAGCCGTGCCACGAAATCCATCAACCCACTCAGTAATTTAGAGCGAGAATCAAGAAAGGCTCGAGTCATTCAGGTGTGTCAATTAAGCAGCAGTGCCGAGAATAGTTTTCATGATGCGTGCTTTTAACATGGAGAAAACATGATTTATTTATTCATTTATTTATTGATTGATTGATTGTCGGGAAATAACACACATGTACACGCCATTATTAAAATGTTCTCAGGAATCCCATGGTATATTTTATTCACTCAGACTTCAACTATGACATGCTCGACCCTAATTAAAGACATTTATAAATCAGAATTTGATCATTTAAGTCCTGTCACTGCTGCTAAAAAAGCCAGAGAAGCCCTTTTTGCAGTCTTTATATCATCCCACCCCGTTCCTATAGAGACCCCTCATCCTCCTGACCACCTGTTCCTCTCAACCCTTTTTAATTTACTCTGCCATATGCCTAGCTGCAGCTATCGAACAGCATATAGCTCATGAATAACTCAGTGAGTTAATTCCCCTCTTTTTGCACCCCAAACGCTTTATTTATTTATTTGCCATGCTTGCATATCTAATAGGAGACATCAGTCATGATTAAAGTGATCAAACAGGAAAACAGGTTTCGCTTCATGGGACACTTTTGGTTTGGTTTTTGTGGGATGTCAGGTTCTGCTTCCTTAGATCCATACTGCACCGCACTAGGAAGAAATATGCTTGTAAGTCCCTGCAGTACATGTGGAATGGCTGCCTCAATATGTTACTCTCAAATTATTAGCTAAATTTAATAGTTATAGAGAGAATTGATGGCAAATTCTGCTTTGGCTTAGTAAATAAAATGTGCAAGATTGACTCGAGTAATGGGCAAGAGAATCCTAACCTGACCGCCATAACCTTGTTTCCTTTTTTTCCTCACTTTTGTCTCCCAATTAAACCCAATCTCACAGGAAGGCGTATAAATACCACGAATTACAAAGACATTGCGCTTGTCATGAGGACGCATTTCAGGCTTTTTGCGTGTCATTTGTACGCCTTGCAACAAAACCACTCAATTAGGTTTAGGCATAAAAACCACTTTGTTAGGTTTAGGAAAAATTTCATCGTTGGGCTCAAAAAAATACGGAAAATATGTACGGAAACAACGTAACATAAGTACGGAAAACGTCACTAAAAAATGTGACAAACGTCACTGACGTAACTTACAAAACAAAACACGCTTTTGAACACCGTTCTCCTGGTTGAAAGTCCTGTGTTTGTTGGACCCCATCAACCTTCCCTCCCGTCCATCCCATGAGCGTAGCATATTTATGCGCATGCATTCACATTGCAGTTGATACATGGTGTACAAATGACACGCCAAAAGTAAGAAACACGTTCTTATTGCATGCGAAATGCCTTGCGAATTATCCTGTCATTCATACACCTTTTCGGGCGAACAGACCAATTTGGTCATAAACAATTCTCGCTCAACTGCAGACTCCCTCTTTAGCCTGCAGCAGTGGTTTTCCATACCTGGTGTTTTGGACCCCAAGGGACTGCAAGATACACTTGAGGGGTTGCAAGATGCTGAACAGAATCAGAATCAGGTTTATTGCCAAGTAGGTTTTCACATACAATGAATTTGCCTTGGTATTTGGTGCATACCAATCAACAGTGAGAGAAAAAGAAAAAGCAAGTACTGCAAAGGTCAAAAATAGAAGAAGAAGAGCTGCACAGTGTTTGAAAGGAAGACAATGGGGTGTGCAAAATATTGAACAAGGTACGCGCAAAAGTTCACTGTTTAAAGTCTAAATAATATGTGTAATGTACAGAGTACAATGTACAGGTGGAGACTTGACGTTGTTGAGACAGGAAAGAACAGGAAACAGGAAAGGAAAGCAGAAAAGTATTCATGCTACACAAATAAACGCTTTTTTTTTACTTTCCTCTATTCTTTTCTTTTTTCTTTCGGACTTTCTCTCTCTAATTTATTCTAGTAAGAGAACCAATTGTCTTATTTAGGGAACCATTTGCTGGGTGAGGTTGCATTTGGGATCTCCGGAAGCTAGTGGGTGGACCCTCGAGCTTAGATGTGGAAAGCTTTTATAGTGATTACGTCTGTCCGGGTCAAATTGATCACTAGAAGCAGATGATTATTATTACTTTATTTTTCATACAGATTACTATCTAAGTGACATTTGCATATTTATGACATTAATATAAAGCTTTGCTATTTACTGAATTCTATTGACTTTCGAAATACAGTACAGCTGTTTCAAACGCTTTTCAAATCACTGTACAAATTAAATTACTGTACTGTGTATAATTCAAATACACTATAATACAGTACAGTACTGAATATAAAATAAAGTTTACTGTAGTTCAAATTATAATTAGGTTATAACCTAAAACAGTATTGTGCTGTTTACAAATAAGTAAATACAGTATAATGGCAGAAAAGTAAAGTAGAATATCCGTAGTTTTACTTTTTTTTGTCATGTATGAAAAGACCTAAAATGAACTTGATTACTATAAGCCAATTATTTAAACAGCATTTGTATAGGAATGATTCTGCCCCAAGCTTTTTGATCCATATAAGCAGTTGATCACTGTAACCGTGGTTTCCACTGTATTATTGCTATGCAGATAATTAATAACAATAATTCTAAACAGAAAAAAGAAAGGTAGATCATACAGTAAGTTCCACATAAGCTAATAAAAGAGGTCATGTCACACTGACATTTTGATCAATCCGTACAGTGAATGACGATACTAAAGTTAGACTGTAATGAAGCCGTGTCGGTGCCGAGTTCCTTTCCCCTAGTACAGTACACAGACAGAAGGGAGGATATAATAAGGCACAAACAAAGCTCGGAGTGCTTAAGAAGGAGTGCAGAGTAAACCTTCCCACCTTTATGAGGAGGCTAAGATTGCTTTGATGGCTCTCTGAGATACCTCGGCTGAGTCACGTCAAGAGAAATGTTAACGCAAACGACCAAAAAACGGAGCCGGTATAAGTAGACGCCATGACCCGCTATGTCCCCAAATGAATTTGGACATAAAATAGGTCTCGTCGAGTAGAAGACATTTGCCCTGTGGCGAATTCCCTTCTTTGTATACAATTCATATAAAGGCTAATATAACCTCGTCCTTGCAGTTATTGCTTTGTGGTGTCCTGAGTGGTTTTCGCGTCTGTGACCTACATCTGTTTCTCTATAGAGTATATCATTGGGGGTTTCTCCTAACTGTCCCAGTCAGTGTGGGTTTAATACACATTTTGTATACTTGGATTTATTTTTGAAGATGTTGCTCAAATGTATTTGCGTATTATTGCGATTTAGAAGTCAACACATTAACAGATAGCTTGGTTCTGTCCAAAGGTATCAAACAATTCATTTAAAGAGGACCTATTATGCCTTTGTGCTTTTTCCCTTTCCTTTAGTGTGTTGTATAGTTTTATGCATATAAAAGGTCTGCAAAGTTACAAAGCCAGTCCAGGCCAAAGGGAGTTACTCTCACCCACAGAAACAATGCTCCCGAACTTCCTGCTTTTCTTCGGTAATGTGGTGATGTCACTAAGTAACACAGTTGCATAATACCTGCCTCACGGCTAGTTAATCACGCCCTCAAACAAAGCTAGTAGGAGCGGAGCTGGGGCGGAGTCCGAAGAGTTTGGTTCGGTTGACCAATCACAACAGAGTGGACCAGTCGACCAATCAGAGCAGACTGGTCTCAAACAGAGCGTTTCAGACAGAGGGCGATAAGAGGTGCTGCAACACAGCCGGTAGGAGAAAAACAAAGCGTTTTTTGAACATTAAATCATGTAAACATGTTCTAGTAGAAACCCAAAATACAAGTATGAACCTGAAAATGAGCACAATAGGTCCTCTTTAAATATTATATAGTATCCTTCTCTTGACTTTTTTTCCACAATGACTTATAAAGTCACATTAAATATTCTTTCAGGCAGTTAATCATCATTACATTGCACAATTGTGAATTATAAAAAACACAACTTTTCTTAACATTATTAGTCTCATAGACTAGCTTGCACTGTGATACAGATAGTTCTAATGTGGGTATAAAAAGGCTAAAATAGATTTATCACCTAGAGGCAACATAAATGACTACTGCACATGTTTTTGTTGTTTGTTCAATTCCACTATAGTAAAGGTATGTGCAAAAATTTTAACTCGGACATAGTCAGTTACAGTGTACATTGCCGCTTAAATACATATGCAACCATTATTATATTGCTTTGGAGGATTTTAATAGTGGCTTTGCATGTACAGTGTGCAATATTTTCAAACTATTTTTCCATCTGTAGAGAAATAAAGAGGCCTTCTCTGTCAAGCCGATTTGTCCTCCGCGTAGAGACAATCATGACTGCGAGGCACTGTAAAAGCAAAATATGAATCGCTTACCAGTGCAACTAGAGAGAAGAAAAAGGGCTTGACAGCATCAGCACATTCTTGCACCGTGCTGCTATCTCATATCACACACTCATATGATGATTCTGATATTGTGGATTTCTTTATGAAATAAACATGGTGTGGAGAGGAGAGACGGCCTGAGCCAAGAATGCAGGAGCGGGCCCAGATTTGATCACACGCTGCAAGGAAAAAGCAAAAAAAGGCAAACCAGATTGGATGGCCAAGACAAAATAATTGGACTTGTGTTGGTAACCTGAGTGGACACAGACCCATTTATCTCCCTGTCTGAAACCCAGAAAGGTCACAGTAAAGAACCCTCATTGTGAAACCATGCAAACCATTACTGATGTAAGAAACTCTTGTCTGGACTTTCTCTCTTTTGCTTTGACTCTAAGGATTTCCTGTTATCCATTATGAGATTTTTCCACTTATTCATCCTGCTGCTACAAACTTACTGCAGCCTGTTCTCATACACTGTTTGTAGCTATAACTACAAAAATAATGCACTGTAATTCGTATAAATCCCACAAAATTAATTAAGTATAAAGAGCGACAAGTTACGCCACTTCCAGAGTTATTTTAACCTTAAACCTGACTAAGTAGTTTTGTTGCCTAAACCTAACCAAGAGGGTAAAAAGAAAGATTAAAGAGAGAGAAGGTAATATCAAGACTAGGAGTCTATAACTATGCTACTCTAGCAGCTCTTGAGACTGTGAGCTAAATGCTAACATCAGCATGCTTACATATTCATAGTATCCATGCTGACATGCTGATATTTAGCAGGTAATATTTAACGCTTACCATCTTAGTTTAGCGTGTTAGTTATATGATAACACTTGCAGCTGAGGCTAATGGGAATGCTATTAGATTTGCAGGTATTTGGTCATCAACCAAAATATTGGACCACCAAAGTGATTGTATGTACCTAAATTTCATGGCAATCCAGCCGATAGTTGTCAAGACATTTTTCTTCAAAACTACAAATGTCACCATTATCTTTTATAGTATTCGTTATCAATCACGGATAATCATACACATATTTTATAGAGCTTTTAATTTACAGATTTGTCTACACATTTACAGATTAATGTACGCATTTACAGATTTGTTTACACATTTAGAGATTTATGTACGCATTTACAGATTTATTTACAGATCTATGTACGCATCTACAGATTTATTTACAGATCTATGTACGCATTTACAGATTTGTCTACACATTTCCATTTGTTTATACATTTACAGATTTATGTACGCATTTACAAATTTGTCTACGCATTTACAAATGTGTCTACGCATTTACAAATCTCAATACACTTGTAAATCTCAATACAGATTTGGAGATTTGTTTTTACACATTTACAAATCTGATAACACACACGGATTCTGACTACACATTTGCAGATTCCTGTTCACATTCCCAAATCTCAAGTACGCATTTACAGATTATTTCAGGCATTTACAAATGCGATTGCACGCACACTGATTGAGATACAGTTACACCACTCTCCACGCTTATTTGCAAATAGTTTTGCTACAATAATGGCCTTAAAATGGATTTCCTGGTTCCAGGCAACCGTGTTATAGTTTACTTTTATTGGCATGAAATATAATTTCTAATAAAAATGTATGTAGCAAAAAAGAATCAACATAGTGGTGGCACTCGGGGGAAATTCAGGGGATCAGTAAGCTTTATCCTCTGGGGACCATGAATGTCTGTACAAATATATGGCAAACCATCCAATAGTTGTTGAGATATTTTAGCATAATTAAGTAACATTAAGTATCCAACCCACAAAATAAAAGGGGATAAAATCAAGAAAAAAACAAAGAAAATATTTTTTAAAGATGTCTTGGTGCAGGCCTTCTCTCCTTTTAGAAGACAAACATCACATGGATAAATATGTGGAGTACCCCTTTTAGCTGCTGATCCCGATCAAAACAAGCTAAATACAACCCCAAAGACATTGTCCTTGTGGATTAAAGTGAATTAACTGTCCTCTTGTGTGGCCACGAGAGGCAGCATTGAAGCGCAGGCATCTTTGGAGCTTTTTGTTTTGATGTGGCTCATTCTTTTTTTTTTTTTTGCTGGTTGTTCCAGAGACCTTGGTGAAATGTTGATTGAGCTTTCGAGGACCAGATAGCCTTGGAGAAAGAAAGGAAAAAATTGAAAGAGCTGTCTGGTAAATAATGTGATCTACAGTGGGCCACACCGACACTGTGTCCTGTTGAACAAGATTTCCCAAAAGTGTAAGTTGCAAAGGCATCACAGCTAAAAAGATAGAGACAAGGAAAGAGAGGAGGGACAGAGATGAGAGGCAGAAAGGGAGTCAGTGGAAACTGCATGCCAAGCTTTGTAAAGCACCAGGGATGAAACATCGCTTTCCTCATAAGATGATTATGTTGTTAAATGAGATATGGCAATACTCTTGTAAGCGCTTAATCCAAGGATCTCCAGCTGCCATGCAAATGTAGCAGATGTCAGCGGGATGACACAAAGCCGAGGAATGAGCAACCAAAATTCTCCTCATCCGTCCCCCCACCTCCTCTCCTCCTCCGCCTCCGTATTATTTAACAGGGCTACTTGCGGTTTGCCGGAGCTCATTGTACTAACTCTGTTCACGCATTCAGCGGGAGCCGTGGCAAAGCACACAGCTTGGTCAAAAAACCACCGCACGCAAAACAGTCTTTTTGTTGTCTTTAAGGAAAAGAAGAAGAAAAAAAAAAATCTCTGAGAAGTAGCCAAGCTTTAAGGCTTTTCTGAAGTTGCCTAAACTTGGTAATGCTTGGATGTTTCGGACCAACTTCTAAGAAGCTGTTTTCTTTCTGAAGTTTTTCTCCTCTAAGCTTCGCGGGCGCTTTCATGCAGCTCTCTGGGCATTCCCAGGTGGGATTTTAGGGGTGGGTGGACCAAATCGGAGTGGATTTCCTTGGGGGGCATTAAAGTAAAATGTTTGACTCGTCCCCGTGGGGATTCACGTTGATGACATCATGACTATGGAAGTGCGAGTGAGCACCACTCCAGGCCCATTAAATCAGATAGCATGATCATTTAGTCTAATTTGCCATCAGTCCCACTAATTGCATCTGACTGTCGACTCCGGAGAGTATTGTAATTCCCTTGAACTGGTTAAAGTGACTGTGATGGGCTATGCTTGAACTTGTTTAATGGCAGGTGATATACGCGTTGTTTTGGTCCTTCTTTATCATTAGCTTTTCTTTTAATTCATAATCATACTCTTGGTTCTATGTGTATCCACTTTCTGAAAGAATTGCATCTAATCTCCCAGCGTCATCATTTAATCTCCAAAAACAAACGTAGGATCTGAAAAATTGTACGACCATACTGTACATTGAGATCAAGCTTGTCAAATCACAGTCGTCCAAAACATTTACTGTTCAGCCCTACCGGGAGGCGCTTTTTTTTGCCACGCGAATATGATGTCTCTAACTGCCCCTTTCTCTTTTCCTTCCCCTTTTTCTTTTATCACTCTTTTTTTTTCCAACTCCCTTCTGCGGCTCGCAGAGCTTTGTGCTCGTGTTTGAGTTCTCGCCGGCTGACAGGTTGTCACAGATAATAAGTTTTAATTCCCTGTGTGGGACCAAAACTCACTTGCCTTGTAATTTCCTCATAATTTTATTCCCTTTTGAAGCCCTTGAATGTAGATTGGTGAGATGTCAGTTATTAATGTGTGGTAAGCTGCGATAGTAATGTATTCCGCCGCACTAAGAACTGGACTCTTTGTCAAATTAAAGGGAGTGAAGCGCGTTCTTTCTTGTTTTAATTTGAATCGAAACATAATCATGTCGCAGGTGCACGATCAATGATGGTTATTTATTTTTGTTAAATAACAGCTTTGGTGGATTTTTTTTTTTTTTATATCTTTTTTTTAAAATTCTGGGCAAATTAGTTGATTGAGACAGAGAAAGAAAACAAGTTAGTCTACAGGGCCTCGATTTTTACCTCAGTGTGACAACGGTGCCATCTGTACAGCGAAAAACAGTGTGGTACTGACTTTTGTGAATCACATGATCGCACTCCAACCCCTGATCCCCCATTTGTCCCAGCGGTGATGTGTCTAAACGCACCACAGCAGTTCTGATGGACACTTTGCCTTGAGCTCCTGTTCACCCCTTCCACCCCTCAATGCCACTTTCTCCCCAATCCAGAATAATGAGCCTTTCAGAAATTCAACTCAGGGATCCCGGCCCAGTGGTGTGCTCGGCAGCCCAGATTTCCTTGCCCCCACCGCTAAAGCCTCCGCAGCTTCCAGGCCCCGCTGAAAAATCGCAGCTCTGTCGGCCAAGTGTGGCCGCTGTTTCGGCAGGATAAGTTGGCCAGGGGAATATTGTCTAAGTCCCTCTGAATGTAGACGAAGTACCCTTTTTCGCTGTCACCCTGGATGCCTGGCCTGTCTTCTGTCTTGGATGGCTGGTTAGGCATTCTCTACCTCATAAAGGATGCAGCTGTGCTGTATGACAAAACACAAAAGAATGTATGCCCAGGCCTCCCCCATTCCAGCACACAGAATTGTCACAGCACGGTTCCGACCGCGGTTGGAAAGTCCGCCTTGTTTTACTGCCAGTCTGAGCTGGAAACCAGCACAGAACTTGTGACATCTTCCACCTTATACCCAGAAGAATCTATTGAGGACAAGTTTGTCAGACAGGTGGATTACTTCGCCAAGGACTGATGTGCATGTATTCAGAATTAGTGCCATTTTCTGTGGGCTCTTTACTTCCGTGTCATGGGTGTTCCGCCGCGATTCCCTATGGATCCCATGTGATGGATGCTCTTAATGAAGGGTGTTAATTTAAAGTCACCTGCAGGCTATAGCCGTTTCTATCCATAAGGCTGCATCATCACCTATCCAATGTTCTCTCCACACTGACAGAGGAAGGCCCAGGGAGAAGTGAGGAGATGGAATTGGATTTGAAGCTCTGAGGCAGGTAATAAAAAGCAACACTCCCACACACCAAGGAATGTGATTTCCCCAAGTACCCCTGGCAGACATGTTGAATTTCTTGCTGTAATGTATAGGCGACCAAGCTATTCATAACACGGAAGGCCCTGGCGAGTACACGAGCTGAAGCTTGTTTTCTCATTAAAAGAGCCTTTCCTGGTCAAAAATGCACTTTTTTCCAAGCTATATGTAATGTACTTTCATACTTTCATTACATACAGTATGGCCCCACCTTAAAAACCTCATTGGTTTCCATGGTAATGGCATACCGCATCGAGCAGCCATTTCATTTGATAAGTGACACGGAAGCTCTTTATGCAGGCGCATGACTAAATGATAAGGCGGAGGAAGGGTCCTATAAAATCCAAATCCATAATTTTATCCACAAATTTAGTGCAATTTTTCCCCTGGCAGAACATGTGTGCATGCAGAATGGAAGCACATAGTAAAAGTGAGTAAACGTGGCACAAGAGGATATGTGTATTTAGAAGCACAGAAGGGATACTTTCACTATTTTGAATTTACATGACATAAAATTTAATTTGTCTCAGAATCACAAAAACTTGAAAAAGCATTTGGGTCTGAAAACATGCCCATGTCAAACTGGTGGCAAACGGACCACAAATTTGGTCCATACTTTCATGTTCCCCTCAAGAGGAATTGTAATAATTAAATGTAGTTGGATTAGATCCAAATGGCATACTTTTTCTTTTTACTTTTAGTACATACTGCAGCTGCCCTTACAAAGTACGTACTGTCGCATGCAGTATGCTTCATAACATGGCGCCTTGAACTTTGACCCTCTTGCTCATATATCCACTGCAATTTCTAAACAAGGTACAATAACATGTAATATTTGGTATGATTTTCGATAAAGTATTGAGTATTGTAATTACTCTCTTGGCTGAAAAATAAGTAGATATGTTTGCAATTCTTAGAGTGTAATAGCAAAGACTGCCCATGCAGATCATTTGCTTGTGTCTGTGAATAAATAATCTCCTTTCAGAAATCTATTTAAGAAGTGTCGGGACACATTTCTCTACCTTCTGGAAGCTATATGATCTGTGTCTGCATTCTCCTTGCTCCAGCATCATCATGGCATCGATAGAGTGTAACATATATAGCGTCTCTTGCTAATAGAAAGAAGAATTGTAGGGAGAAAGGATAGAAATCAGAAGAGAAGCCATTCTTCAGAAATGTAACCCTGTGCCAGCTGCACAAGGGTATTAAAGAGGATCTATTGTGCTTATTTTCAGGTGCATAGTTTCTGCTAGAACATGTTTACATGCTTTAATGTTCAAACAACGCTTTATTTCTTTAATACCGGCTGTGCTGCAGCACCTCTTTTCACCTTCTATCTGAAACAGTTTCACAAAACCCAGTCTGCTCTGATTGGTCAACACTGTTGATCAACCAAACTCTTCAGACTCCAGCTCCGCTCTAACTAGCTCTGTTTGAGGGCATGCCAAACTATTCGCTAGGCAAAGCATGTTACTTGGTGACATCATCGTGTTACTTGGTGACATCATCATGTTACGGAAGAAAAAGGCGGGACTTCAAGCAAGGCGTTTCAGGCAGTTCAGGAGCAGTGTTTCTCACTTTGGCGTGTGATTTTTAACTTTGCAGTCCTTTTACATGCACAAAAAAAACGATATAACACACTAAAGGAAAGGGAAAAAAAGCATAATAGGTCCTCTTTAAGGTGTTTTCTGGACTTGTGTTTGCTCTGTAGTGTGGTCTGTTCATTGTCGTTTACATCATCCCTGGCTTATCTTATCTCTGTGTGCCTTTTAAAAGGACGTTCCCTGGAGGTTCATTGATGTAATGAGCTAAAGTCAATCAGCTCCAGCAGAAAAATAGATACCAATCAATACTCTCTTTTCACATGCTTTTTGTGCTACACACTAGCCTGGCTCCAGAGCTGTAGTTCAATGAACATAAAATGGGATAAAGCCGCGCTCCCTATACGCAGTAGAGAAGTGAGACCGAGCTCGCAAAGCCTCTGGATGCCATGTTGAACATGGCCAGCAGCAGGTGTCAGTCCTTTCCTAAGCCTGACCTTGCAGAAAGGCAGCATATTTCAATTTCCCCTTCAGTAGTTCCAGAGCGGTGTCCGGAGAGGGTTTGGGGAGACGGCTGTCCACGCAAAAAGGGTCCTCAGTAGCTTTCCATGCAGGCCACTAGAGCAGCAGGGATGGCCCTAGGCTGGAACTAAGCCTCACTGACACTGATCCGCCCTCCCTTGCATTGCTACACAGCCTAAATAAAGCAGCCATGGTCAACACGGAGGAACAGAGGTGGAGGAAAGAGCTGGGTTTCACTTTGTGTCATCTCAATGATTTTTGTCTCGCTCCTGAAGGCACGAAGCCATCGACTCCCTCCGCCAGAAATCATTTCCCCCCACCAGCATTTGCATATGACACAACTGTAATACGTTTCTGACACAGTAAGGGATTTCTTTTGTACCACTTTTTTAGGTGAAAGTGCAGTAAGTACAGAGCAGCAACTCTTCTGGGCTAATACTCCATTAGACATTTTGGTGAAGAAACATCATTAGTTTATTTTAATGTGCCACGATGGAGGCTGAGTGACACTAATGGGGGGCTGCGTAAAAAATGGTGTCAATCTTGGCACTGTGACGGTTCACTGAACAGCACATTAGTGCTAAAAGTATTTCAGGTCTCTAAGTATCCTCTCTTGAGCCCATACGTGAGGGAAGGGTCCAATCCGAAAAAGGCGTTTCAATATTCATAATAGGGGGGGAAAACTGAGAGCACACATTGTGAAACAGTCAACCCTGGAGTACAGGCAGGGAATGTCTCAATCCCTTCGCCAAGCCTCGACGCTAAAGATGCATTAGCAGGAGTGCTGAATGGATTCTCCTCTTTCTATCCAAATATCCGCAGTCAGCACGGAGGATTTGAATCGAAAAACGTGACCATCCCTCACTCGATCAAAGGAAGTGCTTATGGCACGCCAGCACAGCAGAATGCTGTTGCAGTAAAGAGACGGGGCGGATGTGGCAGAGGAGATTAATGAGCAATTTACAGTGTGATTATTAACATTGTGGTCATTAAAGCGATGAGATGTGATTAAGTGGTAAATAGGGCCGGACAAAAGCTATTGTACAGTAGATCTCCTGCTCGTGGATGTGCTGGCAGGAGTAGTAAAACACCTCAGGGCATTTTATGTGGAAAATGATGGAGGAAGTATTCTACTAATAAGCACGGTAAAAATATCAAGTATGTAAGTATAATCAGGAAAATGTACTAATATTAAAAGTATGCAGGAAAACGGGCCCAGTGACTGTATTATATATTATATCATTAGATTATTACTCATGCGTCAATGTAAAAGTAGGGTTTTACTGTTGTTGATTGAGGTGGAGCTGATTTTTAGCTATTTTATATGAGGCTTTAACTAATGATTATTTACATTTTTGATTAATCTGCTTATTATTTTTTCGATTGATTGTTTGATTTGTAAAAATAGTGAAAAAATGCCTGTTACAAGTTCCCAAAGTGACACCTTCACAAGGCTTGTTTTGTCCAAGCAAAAGCACTAAATTATAAATTATAAAAAAAAAGCATTTAAATTATTAAATGGGAAAACATCAAATCATTTTCACATTTGCGAAGCTATAATCATGATTCTTTTTTACATGAAAAATTACAAATAATTATCAAAATATTTGCCATTTAATTTACTGCCAAACGACTAATTGATAAATCTTCATTTCAGCTGTACTATACTATACTATACTACACTTTTAGGTAGTTTAACTTATAAGAAAACATAATGTTTTATAAGCGCTTCTTATGTTTTCTTTGCAAAAGTATTAATTTGTAAAGTAACTGGTAACCAAAGCTGTCAAATAATTGTAATAAATAAAAGTAAAAAGTACAATATTTCCCTCTGAAGTGTAGAGGAGTTCAACTAAAAAGTGGCATGAAAAGAAAAGACTCAAGTAAAGTACAAGTACCTTAAATTTGTACTTAAACTACTGCGAGGAACTTTAATTTTGTGTTGATTTTGGCGCTCCCTGTGGACAGAAGTGGTAGTGTTTCCGAGCACCAGAGTCCAGAGTGTTGGCTCGGTAATTTTTGTGGAATCCGAGCCGGTGGCGCCGATGACAACCACTAAGAATAACTGTATAGAAATAGACTTCTCGCTGATGCTCTCGTTTACTGATGTAGGTCATATAGAGGCATCGGTATTAAATTGAGACTGTTTCATAACCAGTTAAATGTTCCTCCCAGTAACTTTAAGTGCAGCGCTTGAGTAAATGTACTTAGTCATATTCCACCGCTGTCGACAAAACCTGCCTTTATGAGGTATACCGACAGAAGATGGAGTGAGAAAATAACAGACAGACCTCACTGTCATCACTTTGAAAACATGTAATAACTGGGAGGTGACAGGGGTCAAGTGCCTTCACTTGTCCCTCAGACGAGACGATTTGATACAAAAGACAGATAGTGAGTCATTTTACCACTTGACATTATTGCAAAATAAGTGGTCTTCACTGCTCCTCCTGTGACAAATCGTGCATCAGAGGTCAGGCTTCCCCAGGGTTATAACCCTCGAAAAATACAGTGCGGACATGTGAATATTTTCAAGTTATTATGTAATCATCAGCTGAAAGCTCCATTGCCAAAACACTTTTCAAAGAAGCTTTTTAACTGAAGTGCATCATTTAATACTTGTAAATATATTCAGTCATTAGAAACATTACACATAAATTAAAGCTGCACTACGCAATATTTTATATTAATTAGATAAATTGACTAAGCGTTTTATGAAAGTAGTCTCTCGTAGTGAAACACCAACAGAGAATTTTCACCCGACTGCAGCTCCCTTTAGCGCTACGGAGCATTTTA
The DNA here is from genome assembly GCA_916700995.1 of Hozukius guyotensis. Lineage (NCBI taxonomy): Eukaryota > Metazoa > Chordata > Actinopteri > Perciformes > Sebastidae > Hozukius > Hozukius guyotensis. The sequence goes on from CAKALU010060453.1 coordinate 26,817, forward strand.
TTATCGTTCAGCTCATTGTTTTGGTTTTACAGCCTGCAGCTTAAATGTTTGATTCACCCTCACCACTCTAATCCTTCTTTTTTCCAGCTTGTTCTATTTATTATAGACGTTCTAATAAACCTACTGTATGCTACCTGCCCACCACCAAATGGCTGACAGACAAAGATGGGGACTAGCTAATTAGCGACTAGCCAGATATTTCCCTCCGGTGTTCTTAGAGACGAACACAGAGCTAAAAGAAAAGTGGACTTATATTTTTGCGAGGTGGCCAGATATATTTGACTGTCCAAATAAGGAAACTATTAACTGCTAACATATTTGCCACAACGCCTTTGTAAAGTGATAAAATGTCAATGTTGTGTTTACAGCTTGTTACGTTGCCCCCTGGTGGCCAATAAATCAAAGAATGCACCTTTAAGTTACGCAGTAAGGTGATCAAATAATAATCTAAGAAAAGGATGTCCTCAGTAAGATTTTGGTTTAAAAAAATGTGAATTCTGTTTTGGAAACAGCCTTCAAATATGTCAGAATTTATATTTTAATTAGGACTGTCAAAGTTAACACGATGATAACGCGTTAACGCAAAATTCGTTTTAATGCCACTTATTTCTTTAGTGCATTAACGCAACTTGCGATTTTTAGGTTGTAGCGAGTTCAGCTTTTAAATAGTTTAATCGATTGACCGCCCTCATTTTAATCTACTCAATCTGACTCAAATTTATAGTGTGAATTTGAATACTGTGCTAGGTGAAATGTAGATATTGAATTAGAAGAATGCTCTCAGAAGAATGAGCGATCCCACATATAATTTGATAAAAGTGACAAGGCGTACAAATTGAATGCAGGGAGACAATTAATAATTCAGACCCGCAGAATCCTTCCTGAGACAAAGGGGGGAGAAAACAGAGGAATGAGAAATATGATCCCTGGTGTCTGCTCAGTTCCCTTTTCTTTTTCTTCTCTTCCCTCCCTTACAGGTTTTTCGTGAAATCTGGGACACTGCGATATATATGTTTAGAATTCCTGCATGTGTACTTTTTGCAAAAATATCTTTTCTTCCAGATAAAGTCGCTGGAGATGAAACTTGAAATTCATCTTCACTATTCAGATAGAAACAACCTTCTATATGGCCGTTATCGGGTGAATTTGCACCGTGAAATAAATAGGGTTCGAGTCAGGGTCGGGTGGAAATTGCTCTTCGCAACGTCCAGTGTGTATTCAACAAAACACAACATGCTGTTTGGATTTGCATTGCTTTGATGATCCCATTGAAGTGGTTCCTGTCAGTGCATCCACAGGGGTTAATAACCCAATCTCATGCAATAGACCTTTCCTAAGTGATTGAGCAGAGGTGGAGTGACCTTAGCTATCTCCTTGTGGAATATAACTTGTCAACTTGTTTATTGTTTTTCTCCTACGCGCCCTCTATCTGTGCTTGTTTTTGATTTGCTTGGCCCCTGGTGTGCTTTACGGAGATGCCCTTTCCATGCATCGCCCTGGGTTCTGGTGCCGGTCTGGGACTTTTGCGGCGCCCCCTGTCTAGGGGTCAGAAAACCCCGTGGCTGTGATCGTCCTCTACCTTGTGATGCCAAAAGCATCCAGAGGATTAGTTTGTGTTTTCCTCTCACCCTTACTCCGTCTCTCTCGTTCATTCACACGCGACTGTACATTGTTGCCGTGCCAAAGCTCGCTCATACACGTCGTACCCACAAACCCTCAGGACATGCTGTCGGGGATGCCCGCGTTCACACTCGAACACACGCGCGCACGACTGTTTTCCCGCCAAGCAGGATTTGTAGTATTTTCCCCCAAGAATCTTGTGGCATTCGCCCGATAAGCTTCATCCTGCCAGATTCTTGCTGCCTGGCACTAAAATGTGTGTAAAGCCTCCGAGACCCCCTCCATCATTATTCATGAACATCATTATTTTGCAACTGTCTGCGCTCTTTCAATGAATTTTTTTCCCAGCGCCAAACTGTAGGCGGCCCCTAGTATCAGCATGTAACACTCAGATTCTTTTGGTTTCCACTCCAAAAAATTAAGTATGTGTGAACCATCCTAAAACGTGCTGCTGACAAGCGTTTGGCTGAATCTTTCCAACACTTAATCGCACCCCCTCCTCCCTCCCCCGCCTTCTAATTGGTTTAATGTATAGTGAAATAGGGTCGTCTGTTTTCTTTTAAACTTAAACTGTGGACAGATCCTGCCTCTCTCGCCGAATGGCTGTCAGGTTCGGTTAGAAGCTTAGGCGCTGTAGATTGAACAAAAAAAAGGATCCTTTAAGCTGAAAATCCAATCTGAAGTGGGCTGGTAGCAAAGTATTCTGTAATAACTAAATGATGCATGAACTCCGAGCGTGTCATAAGTCAATGGCAGAGGTTAAAGCAAGGACAATGCACTTCTCTTCACAGTATTAGTCTCACATATAACGTTCAATTTACACTGAGAATCTTCCTCAGGCAAACATTTATTCCTGTTGAAATAGAAAAAACACAGGGACTGCATATTTCCAGCTGTATTAAAGAGGAACTTTTATTTATATTTTTGCTTTTATGCTTTCTCTCTTTCCTTAAGTGTTATATAGTTTTTTTGTGCATGTAAAAGGTCTGCAAAGTTACAAAGCCCAAAGTCCACCCCAAAAGGAATTACTCTCCTCCACAGAAACATTGCTCTGCACCGAACTGCATGAAACGCCTCGCTTGAAGCCCTGCCTTTTTTTTCCCGTAACGTGGTGATGTCACCAAGTAACACACTTTGCCTAACGGCTAGTTTGGCACACCCTCAAACAAAGCTAGTTAGAGCGGAGCTGGAGCGGAGTCCGAAGAGTTTGGTTCGGTTGACCAATCACAACAGAGTGGGCAAGCTGACCAATCAGAGCAGACAGGAGCTCAAACAGAGCGTTTCAGACAGAGAGTGAAAAGAGGTGCTGCAGCACAGCTGGTATGAGAAAAATAAAGTGTTTTTTTTACTTAAAAGCATGTAAACATGTCCTAGTAGAAACCCAAAATACATGTATGCACCTGAAAATAAGCATAATAGGTCCTCTTTAAGATGCTACTTGAGTTCTGGAAAAGCACAGGAAATAATTTGCTAAAATACCTCTCACAGTTGGAGAATCTAACTAATGAAGCGAGGGCTGCATCAATGAGAGGCCCAGACAGCGTGTCAACATGAGGCACCATGACTCCATGATTATGCAGGAATGTTGTACACAACATGCCAAGGCTATCCACAGTATTATTATCACCAGGTTATTCCAGAAAGGCAAGAAAGCAGAGCGCTAAAACTAAAACATTTAATTTTTTTTTTAAAGTGTTGTGTTTAAGCCGCATTAATTTTAATGGGCTTATGGTCTCACTTGTTTACACTAATTATAGCAAAGACTTTGGACAACAGTTTATCCATTTCAAAAAAAAAAAAGTGACTGAATTATCTCAACAACTACTGGATGGATCGCCATGAAGTTTGGTACTGACATCCAGGTGCCCCCTCAGGATGAACTTTGGTGATCCTCTGACCTTTCACCCAGCGCCATCATCAGGTCAAAATTTAAATTTGGCCAATACACAGACTTTATATAAGAAGTGGACGTAGTCACAGTGACGCCAGCCATTGGTTTCATCTCTAGGTTCCATGGTGGAGAGGAGGTTGTGTGGCTCAGTCTTGATCTGTTTGGGCGACGCCTGGAAGCTGCTTGATATCCTCCTTGATCCATCTCTTCATATATGTTCACATTATATATGCATTTTTGTCATATGGATTGTCTATGTTGTATTTTCATTATGGTGTTACTCTGTACACACATCTATTGCAAGTCTGTCCGTCCTGGAAGAGGAACCCCTCCTCTGTTGCTCTGTTAAAAGGGTTTTTTTCCTCATCCAACGAGAGGGTCGTACTGTAAAGGACAGAAGGTGTCGTATGCTGTACAGATTATAAAGCCCCCTGAGACAAATTTGTGATTTGTGATATTGGGCTATACAGATACAATTGACTTGACTTGACTTGACTTAGCATTGTCATTGTGAGCATGTAGGCATGCTGATGTTAGCATTTAGCTCAAAGCAGCACAGCTGTGCCTTAATCCTTTCCATAAATAATGCATTTGTGTTGATGTTGACAACTCTAAAGTCTCTTACCACAAAGTGTTTTACAAAAAGATCGTTAACAGAAGCTGTGGTTGCAAAATTGCATTTTAAAGAGTACTCCCCCGATTTAGTATTGCACTCGTATAACATTGTCGGACTGCAGGGGACAGTTTTTAAAAAAATATATATTAAAAATAAATGTAGGCATTAATTAATTAATAAAATGTGACATAAATTGATATTTTTAATTTGCTTCTTTATGTATTTATCTTTGTATTACTTCCCCATTATCTACTCTTTTATTTAATTTTCCCTTTTATTTATGTATTTATTTATTTATGTATTTATTTATTTTTATGAACTTTTAAATGTATATATGTATTTTTGCAATTATTTTTTATTTATTTTAAATGTATTTTTAAATGTATTTATTCATACCCGGTCCAAAGAGTATGTGTTTTTTGTTTTTTTTTACGTTTTCTCTTTTGAGAAGAGAGTTTTTTTATACTGGTAGTGTTATTAAAAATTGAAGGAAAATCGAAAAATTGCTCCAACATTTTCGGAGTTGAGAAGCTCCTCAAGACCACGTTTTGTTTTTTTATTTTGGCATGTTCTGTCCTCCACACTAGTAGGCCTATTTCCCCAAAATCTGTAAATAGACTTTGAGTTCCCCTTTCAAGTTTTTCCAATAGAACAATGACTTTTTTCTGAATACTGTATTCTGTTTTTAAACTGTGTGTAGTTCTATTTTTACTACTGCTTTCATGCATTCATTCGAGCATGTGTGACATGATAAGAGAAACACAAATTCCTGTTAATGTGAAGTCACTGAGGGCTGGGGGGGTTCATGCCCTTTGTTTTTCATCAAAGGATAATTTCATGTCTTGGGGGCAAAGTCGGACCATAACAGAGAAGTTAGCGTCCACTTCAGTCGCAGTGCACATTATGCTCAGTCCATTCTTCAGTCATCAGCAGAGGCCGAGGCAGACACGAAGCCCTCTCCAAAGAGATGCCCCGGGCTATACTCTTCATCCAGACAGACAGACTCCGCACACAGCTGAGGGCCAGAGCGAGAGGGACTGAGAGACGCTCTGGCCTACATAACCATAATGAGCTGAGCACATAGGTAGTGAGCTAACATGGCGAGACATGTGGCTAAGTTAATAGGGGAGGCAGTGTAACCCTGCTGCCAACCTGCGGATGAAGGAGTGGCATGTGATAGGGTATTGATGGGCCTTTTGCTAATCTCCTCTGAGAGGTCTGACAGTGAGTGAATGGGGAGAGATTCAGGGCCCCAGAGGCACATCCAAGGGCAATAATGAGGCTCCACATGGTCTCGTGATTACCTCACGATTTCGCTGCCCGTCATGGTATGAACATGTAGAACGCTGTCATAAGAATACACAAAGTTGACAGCGATTATAGATTAAATAAAGCTAATATAAATTGGTGTTTTTGCATGTTTTTTTAAAGTTATCAGTTCATTTTTTGCTTCTGGAAACTTGAGGAATTTGTTTCCTGGCGCAATTGAGTATAATTGGAGATATTCTCCTTAAAATTAAACTAAAGTGTGAGAATATGTGTATGAATGTATGTGTTTTTTGTAAATGGGATTTCTAATATACCATATGTGATATTTAGTTTATGTGCTGGCTGTTTTATCTCCTATGATTTGAAATATTTAATTGAACGGGTCCACTAGTACACACTGACAGATAGACATGTAGTACACTGTCTTAGGAATACATGAGGAAAAATAAATAATGTTAAATCTAGTCAAAACATGTTTTTGTGTGTTATCAGTTCATTAGTTGCATCTGGAAACCAGAGAAATGTGTTTACTGGTGCAGAACTAGAGGGAAATTTAAGAAATTCTCATTAAAATGAAAGAAAAACCTGAGTTCCCACTAAGTTATGAATGAATGAATGAATGAAAGAAACCTTTATTCTCTGGGGGGAATTTGCTTTGCACAAAGAACATAAAAGAATACCAAGAGAACGGCAACAACCATATATGACAGTCGGCATATGATGTAACAAAATATGAGCATCATAAATACATCATTAAAGTTATGTTTGTCCATGGATTGTATTGTTTGTTAATATGATTTCCATTGTAGGCCTTCTGTATGACGGGTTGGCGTCATGGGGGGGATTTCGCGGGCCATACCCACCCGCAGCAAGGCAAAGCCTTTGGCGCCAACCTTTGCATTTTATTAATTAATTTATATCTTATCATATTAAAAGTGAAAACATTTCAGCTAAGTGAAAAGAAATTAAAACTAAAATAAAGAATAAAAGCACACACCATGTTCATATTTGCATAAGGTCACATGTCTGCAGGAGAGATAATAATGCACTATACTCACTTTTAACAGTCTCTTCTGCACTATATTCACTTTTTTAATAGTCGTGTATCACAGCTGTTACCCTGCACTATATTCAGTTTTAACAGTTTTCTTCATCTCCTTGTATTTTTATATCTGGTATATTTTTTTGTACTTTGCACTACTAACTTTTTTACTGCCTTTTCACTAACATGTTTTGCACCATGGAACTGTGATGCTGGAAACTTGAATTTCCCTCGGGATCAATAAAGTTACTATCTATCTATCTATCTATCTATCTATCTATCTATCTATCTATCTAGTTAAGGAAGTATGCTCATTGGTCTGGTGCTTTTTTTCTCCCCTTCTATTCTTTATTGCAAATATAGTGCACATACAAACAAAGGATTCATTAATACAGACAAACAATGTCAGAACCAGGGGGAATCTTTTAAATAAAACGCATTAAACAAAGAGCACAAATAAATTGTTTTTGCAGCTTTCTTATATACAGTTTCTTTTAATTAAAAATGTTTTTTTATGTACTGTTTGGTGGTTTACTACAATAACAACAGTAAAGAATTATATATAATAAATTTGATCATAATTTTAGCAACATTTTGTATTCATAAATCCAAATTTAGCCACTCTAAACCCTTATATATGTATACAGTACATTTTTAACAACAACAAAAAAAGCATTGGTCTGGTGCTAGCTTGACCTATCACCTATGACGTCATTACGTCAAGTTGAGCACGTAGCCACGTTACCTCCGTGAGCTGCCAATTAAGGTACACCTGCTGCTAGGTGAAGAGCTAACGTTAGCTGTGGAAGACAACGCATAGTGGACCTCTGGACTGACAACACAGGCGATATTCTCCACTAAAGAAAGGCCCTGTTGGTTCAGCTAGCGTTTGAGAGGGACTTTCAACCCGAACACCTGCAGCATGCAACTATTCTAAAAGTAAGCCACGTAGTTTAATTATAACTTTATACTGCCAGCAAAATGTTGAATGAGTTTTGGGTGTGTCTGAATTTAGAGTTGGGTGAGTGGTCTGTTTCAAAGATGCTCTATTGACAGTGCAGTGGGTGTCTGAGAGAGATATATATTTTTTAATTTTAATTTTTTTATTATTATTTCAAAATGACAGTATACATAGTAACAGCAGAAAACATTAAAAACATTTACATACAAAAGAAGCATAGCGAAAACATAAACAAAGAGCTGTGCCAAACATAAAAAGGACAACAGAAATGAAACAAAACCAACATAAAATAGAAAAAACACAATAAAATAAATAAATAATAATGAAAAAGAGACCACGCGAGAGTATGACAATAATTTCAATTAAAAACTTTAAAGATATTGCATACATTCATTATTTTCATTGCTTTTATATTTTGTGAGGAAGAAATTGTTTACAGATATAGATCCATTTCTTTCATAAATACAAAGAAATTAGGCTTTTTTTGGGGTAAATTTAAACTTGTGAATGCGGAACTTCGCGAGAATTAAAATTAAATTAATAAGAAAAAATGCATTACTGTCTTTGTCACTGTAATCATAGCAACCAAATATAATATTTCTATAGTACAGTGCAAAATCTGAGAAAATGTTAACAAGTATAAAATTGACATCTTTCTACAATTCACATGTATATTTACAGGTCCAGAATAAATGAATGGTGTCTGAGAGAGATATTGCCACACATTGCCACACACTTGATGCTACTATTGTTTCCATATTGTTGCTGATATCCACCAGTTGTGCTAAGCTTCCTGTGCTTGCTGTTTTTTCGCATTGCATGATATTGTTGACAAGGTTTTTTGCAATGTGATGTTGACATGGTGTTTTTTGCTGTTTGCATCTTGGAAACTGTGCCTTTTTTCCCTGTTTGTGTCCCCTTGTACGGTGTGCTTTGGCAATACTGTGTTTCAATATGGTCGTGCCAATAATTGAATTGAGAAAGAAAGATGTGGCTTGCACATATAGGCTGTATTTTGTGCAGTTTGGGTGCACAGCGCTGTCTGTGTGTTAAAGACAGAGATTTTGCAGCATGTTTTGGAGTTGGAGCTGGTGTTGTGGTTGCTGACGGCCAAATAATATGGGCCTCATCACTTGTAACATGTTGACAATGAGGTAAGAGTGGCAAAATACAAAATATTGGATAAACCTGGTATAGAATTAATTTCTTAGGAAAGTTTTTTGAGTTCTTGTATATTTTGTGTTTCTGCTGCTAAGAAAGCCATTTACAAACAGCCCCAATAACAGAATCCAAATCAAAGTTCTGAACATTCTATCAGATACAAACTGCACAAAGTTACGTTCATTCTGATAAGAAATGTTGTTATTGTTCTTAGTCATATAATATATCATTTTAAAGCTCTTTTTGTGCTCTTTATGCTTGAACTATCCATGGGCACATCATATATATATATATGAAGTTAGTTATAAGGGCATTTGCAGTGGCATTCATATTTTTCCCCAATGCAGCATTAGAAGTCAAAGGTCAAATTCTGTTGACCTCAGTGTCATGACAATGTGATTGATGGATAGATTATAGCTTAAGCTTTACAATGATATATGACTTCATGATATTGTGTGTTGATTACCCTCTTTTATAATGGATATATTTGCTTCATTTGAGTCTATCCGGAGGTAGAAGGAAGTTACCACTTTTACTGTTGTAGTCTGAGTAACGTGACGTCATATCTATTCCGTATCTGTCATCCAAAACAAACCACAGTCGGCCCCAGCGAGCCAAAACAAGAAAGTAGAAAACAGCGGAGGGGAGGGTCCGCAATACTACACATACAGTAAAGTATGGAAACACTTTAGATTTCACACATTGCCAGGAAAAGCAGAGCTAGACATCACGGCTAAAGCTCCATGCTAACTCTGACATGGACAGGAAACGTTATTGTATCGTATTGCAGTACCGTGCGGTCAAGCCAGCCGTCACTCGCATCTCCGTGGTCAAATTGCCCGACGCTACAACTGTAGAGCACCCATATACTGGCATTTATGTTAAATGCAACGGCCCCGATGGAGCTGACCATGGATGTATAAAGAGAACAGAGCTGACGGGAGAGCTAGAGACGGACTTGGCGAAGTTAGCCTTCCGTGGGACTATGTCCGGTTTTCAAAATAAGGTGTTAACAAAGGAAATTGTATATACAAAATATATATATATGGAAATAAGATTGACTGGATTATATTCACCAGAAGTATAAAACATTACATGTCCCTTATAAATTAAAAAGAAAACACCACTAATTTGTGAGGGAAATATCTATTCTTTGATTTTTGGGTTGCTGGACAAAAATTTAATTAATAATGACTGATATCGTTGACTTCAGGACGTCTCTGACCACATACATGCTGAAAATCAAACATTGTTACCGTGTTAATTTAGATAATTTCCAAAGTAAAAGTCCTTAGAAGTGTATAATTCAACTTTTTCTCATGGTCTAGTGTTAAAAAAGTGAACAAAAATCGCAATAAATCGTAATATAAATCTAATCGGCACCCAAGTATTGTGATAGTATCGAATCAGGAGATAGGTGTATAGTCCGAGTCCTATGTGATATGTAGTTTATGTGCTGCCTGTTTTCTTTTTTTTACTACTACAGACCTTCATCGGCAGCTGAATTGCAGGTCCATTTGCACTCACACGAGCACTGAGCACTGCCAGTGTTAATCTGAGAGAGAATGCATGGCCCATTAGCTGTTTTGCGGCAGTAATAAAAATCCCTGTGCATAATTCATGCCTCTGTGCTCTCACAGCGACTGTCATGGTGTAAAGGTAGAGCAGCTTGAAGTTAACTGCATATCAAATTTTAAAAAAAATACGCTATTAAAACAACCTCATTGTAAAGATTGATTCGTCTTGTCTTCTGAGCTTCCGTATGTTATATTGTTAACTGAACTGCGTCGGGGTGAAAATTGGTTACTGATACGGGATTTCTTTGAAAAAAACTAAGTCTGTGCACCTCATTCTCTGCTGTATCCAATTAACACCATCACACCTTTGCAAAGTTTCCTATTTCTGTCCACCTAATTGTTCGGTCTATTTATGTTCACTGTGCGACTCAGCCTCTCCTCCTCTTTCCATCTTGCTATTTGAGGGGTTGTACAGTTTTATGTAAATCGCGCGGCGATAAAAAGACACAATCTCTCCCTCTGAAATGACACCCTTTTGTCTGCGGATTTGCTTTATTCTCATAGATGCTACGCAATCCTCTAAAGGTGGCGTAGCGTCGTGTGTTAACCAAATTGAACCTGACAACTGTCTCATTCATTTGCAGCCAATGTTTGTTCCAGAAGTTAGAAAACAACAGCCTCTCTCTCGCGTTCTCACATCTCCGGCGAGAAACTGTAAATGCTTGCAAAAAAATAAAGTACCGCGTCACCCCGAGGCTTCTCTCTCTCTCTCTCTCTCTCTCTCTCTCTCTCGCTCTCGGTCTCTTTCTGATGTACACCACAGACAACTCCATACATAAAGAACCCCTTCTTATCTTATTTGAGCAGTTGCTTAAGGTATTTCTGCAAACTCCGAGGGGCTGGAATTATAAATCACCGCGAAACAAGATGGCAATCAGGGAGTATTGTTGCAAAGAAGACTAATGAAACCGCCCACCCTGGTAAATGACCTGGAGATCTGGTGCGATACTGACTCCCCACAGTCACCGAGATGTGATACACTGGATCTCTCACACACACAGTCCCCCATGATGCGCCTCGAGCTGGCCGAGGCCAGATAAGGCCACAAAGGCAAACCAATGGGGCTCTTTGTCTGTTTGTTCCATTACGGGAACGCTTGCTTATTTCAGATTTGGCCCGGGTCGTGTTTAACCGCACACAGAGAGGACAGTATAATTTTATCTGAGAGAGGGATTGAATTGTGTGTCAGTGCGAGCTGGTATTCCCTGCGGTAATTCACATTTAATTGTAAATACATGCTTCAACCTTTTCTTTTGGAATAAATTAGCATGTTTGCTATTGTTGCTCTGTACTTCCAAGGACCTCGACATGATCAAAGGAGTGAGTTTGTTTGAAGAATGAAGCATTCAGCATATTTTAGGTTAACAAGAGCCGAGTTTCCCCCTCCACAGCAGTTGGCTAGTGTCATCCCTCCCAACCGCCCTCCTCCCCCTCATCACATATGAGACAATCTATTTTTATCCGTTTTATTACAATGTTCGCGTCTCACCATACATAGATGTGAGCGCTGTGCCTCCCCAAACGAGATCATTATTATCTCTGACTGCCACGCTAAATCAACTCATTTATCTCTCATTGGCGTGCCGACTGTGACAGAAACCCCTGGAAATAAGAAACAAACTTAAAAGAGTTTTTTAAGAAAAAAGGGCAAGATGTATTCCTATAAACCGCAGAGTCACACTTGTAGCGTCCATAGGACTCAACACCAACCAGAGATGCAGCTCCGTGCACCTACAAAACATATGGCATCCAGTTGCTTTACATGCACAAAGTAATCCCGGACCATACTCCAATATGGGTTTAATTTGGTTAAAGTTGTTTACATGGACCTTTTAAAGGGACTGTTTGTAACTTCTTACAGGTATAACTCTACCTGGTCGGGATCCCATGCGCGCTCGCATATGAGCGCGCGCAAATAGTCCCTTTAAAACCATGCAGTGTAACCAATGCAAACAAAAACCTCTATCTGTGTTTTTAACTGTAGACCTTGTCAGGCTAGCTGTTTCCCCCTGCTTCCAGTGTTTATGCTGAGCTATGCTAAAAGCTTATAGTCCACAGTATGTTGGGGATGTGTTACTGTGAGTGTTTTGGAGGATTTCTGCCCCCTAGTGGCAAGAAATTGCTTATTGCAGCTTTAAGGTATCACATCGAAATTATGTGTATGAATATTTTAGACGAGAGAATGTGCATACAATATAGTTTCCCCTATATTCTTGAGTTTATTGAGGTGATATACGTATATTGTGGAAACTAATTGTAATGTACGCCATCATATGCTATCTGTATTGTTTGGAGCACATAGCTGAAATTGTGGTTTATGAAACTGTGAATTATCTGGTGTCATTGTGCTTCAGTTCATAATACAATAGCAAACCTAAATGCCCTTCTAATAACTCTGCCTGCCTACATAGCATCCCACTTGGTCTTTGCTTAGCTCCCTGTCTGAGCTCCCCACCTTAAAGTCCAAAAGACGATTAACAGGATCATACTTCTAGCAAATGCCTTTTGTGATTTCCTGCGTGTGCACACGTGTGCTTGTGGCTGCCGCGTGTGTAGCATGTGTGTGTTTGTGTACTCAGAACGGATTAAGATAGAGTCTGAGTTATGGCAGCTGCCTTAAGAAGGAAATGGAGAGGGTGGAATAGAAAAAGAGAGACAGTGATGGAGAGAGCGAAAGAGAGAGTGTGTGAGAGAGGGAGAGACGGGCCTGGCGCCCTGCACTCAGCACTTCCACTGACTTAGCACAACAGTGTGGATGTCACTGACTCTTAAATCACTCCCAACCTTCTCCGAGCTCCATTTACATTTCAGGGAAATCCTCCTGCCTTGAGCCAGAGAGGTTGTTTTACTTAACTGTCTCAGGATACAAATATCAATTACTGTAATGTAGCTCCTGCTGAAGTGTGTGCAGCTGCTGAATGATAGAGGAGCCAATGCAGGCACAAAAATCAAAGCTTTGCTGTTCTGCAGCATTATGAAACCTATATCATTTTTGTAATGTAACAAAACTTCACTGTTAAATACTGTGATTTGTTGGAATTGATTTTCACGGAGATATACTGTAATGTTCCCACGCATCAAAAAAAAGTAATGCTTCTTGCGGTAAGAGCACAGTTTGTTGTAAACGGGGTCCTCTGGTGGTGAGGACAGCTCAGAATATGGGACCGCTAATTGAAAAGGTCAAGTCAAAATTTAGGTGAATGTGCAAAAGCCATTCAATATAATGTAAAAAAAAAGCAAAAAATGTTTCGCCCATTGACAATTCCAATAAGGTTTATTCAAACAAGACAAAACTGATCTGGTGGAAATTAGGCCCGATTCTTAAAATAAGTCAGAGGTGTTTAATTTGGGTCTAAAAGAGTGGGCATCCTCCGAGGTCTGAAAAGTGAAGCCAATGCTAAACTTGCATTCTATCTAGTTAACCAGCAGGGGGCGACTCCTCTGGTTGCAAAAAGAAATCTGACAAAATGAGCCTACTTCTCACTTGATTTATTACCTCAGTAAACATTGTAAACATGCGTTTATGGTCTCAATCGCTAGTTTCAAGTCTTCTTCAATACAGCATGATGTTCATTTAGTAAATTATCATCCCATTTAGAGTCAAATAGACCATAAAGCCGGGGATGCTTTAGGGTGTGGCTACCTTGTGATTGACAGGTTGCTACCATGGTGTTGGTTTGGGAGTTTTCTGTGTTTTCGTCTTACAACTTTAACCCTTTCACAGTGTGTTTTCAGTTCATGAAAGTTAAACGTAACATTTGTTCACCTAAAAATGTCCTATTCAGCATTCAGTTGTACTTCGCTCCACCCTTTCGTGTCACTTCTGGTCGCAAAAAAAACAACATGGCGACAGCCAAAAACCAAGATGGCGATGGCCAAAATGCCAAACTCGAGGCTTCAAAACAGCAGTCCACAAACCAATGGGTGACGTCACGGTGACTACGTCCACTTCTTATATACAGTTTATTGTCTAAAATCAGGCTTAATCCATACAGCATCTGCCCAGCTCTATCGATTTTTTTAGCACTTTTTAAATTATCAAAATAAACAGAAAAATGCACATTTCTTTTACTGAAATATTAACGGTAATTTGGTTTTGAATACTGTGTTAAATGGTAAACAAAGAGAGGTCCTTTTTGAAGCACCAACAGCGCTGTAGTGGACCGTTTTTATGGAACATCTACTGTGATTGGACCCAGACATTATCCGTGCTCTATGATTGATGGCCTGTGCACATTACAAATCACTCAAGAGTATTAGATTGCTCATTAGCATGATGATGGGGAGAGGATGGATCTTAGGTTAATTACAGATGAAGAGTCTAATAAGGGTGCCTCCTCGATGGCTCTGTAGGGCGTTCGTAAGTGTACTTGGGAGTGGCGTTAGGGAGTCGACTGAAGACAACTTGCAGTTCACTGACAAATGTTAACTACTAAATTGGCATGAATGAATGCAGTCCACACCCAGAGTGATGCTGCTATATGGCAAAAGGCGATGATGCAGGATGCGGGTTTACATTTCACTTGTTATAAGTGTGTAAACTTTTTGGTTTGTCTCTTAATCCTCTGAGCCGGACCCAACACCATGGAGAAGGAAGCTGCATACAGAGTGTCTCAATCCTTTGGTTGGTGTTTAGATTTATGTCTGTCTCCTTTCACACACTACTGTACTCACACACGACATCCTCAGTTTGATACAACTAATACCCAACACACCCTTTGCAATAAGAGGGCCTATTTAAGCCCTGCAATGCCCTCCCCGCTCCTCTGCTGATTGCAAACTCTGCAGTAAATAAATGTAAAACAGCTGCAAACTCTTGCTGGTTTGTGTGCTTAGGCAATATCAGAAAGCTATGAGGATGCTGAGGCTGCCGGCTGTTTTATTGCTCTGCATGTGGGCAACATCATGACATTTGCTGGATGCTAATTTCTGGCGTTGTGCTGCTGTCATCTGTCTTTGTGCGGTATTTGTATCGGTATTAATTGTGAATTCCTGCTTATTGATGCCGCAGAACATTTCACAAGAATAGATTGCTCCGAGTTATGAATTTCTGAGAGTGTAATGTGTTTTAAATAATAATTATCTGCTGTCTAGCTGATGTGTCTAAGCGTGCTGCTGCATATTAGGTGGATTGCTGGGTTTAGTTGTCGGAAAATGGCCACAAAGGGTAGTCGATTCTGTGCATCTAATGTGGCTTTCAAGGGGGCTTATTATTATTGTTGCTACCATTGTTGCAGTTTGAATTGCGTCATGAATCACACATATGATTTGTCAATTTCAAAATAATTTTGCAAGTCAAAGTTGCAGTTTGTTGTAAAACTGAAGTATAAGACTGTGTAACTACGTAATTAGAACGACTACACACTCAAAAGTCGCGTAAGTGACGTCTCTCTCGCTGAAGCTACGATGCCTGTGTGTTTCATACTGGGACGTACTCACAAGGTCTGTGTTTAACACAAGCTGAAGAGATTTTAACGTGTTATTCTACGATATAAAATACATCAGTAAATATCCCACTCGTGAATTTTGAAGCCTTATCGTGTCTTTTCAAAAAAGCGGTTGCTAACAAGTGGCTAAATGAGACTACTAAAAGTCATCATGCCAACTCGTCCGCCTTTTAGAGCCTCGTTGTGTATACTCGCGCTCATGCGACTGTGGTGTAGTTTGTCTGTAGCCTAACGTTAGCTTTTCACTTCTTGCGATTGCATTCAAACTTAAAATATAATAAAAGTAGTTTATTTGTGCAGATTATCTTTCTGAACAAAATGTGTAAGTATCATAAACGTTTTTTTGCCACAGAGCTTATTTTCTGCAATAATCCAAAATCCAATGGAAAAATCCCATTGGCTCTTTGTTGAGAGAACCCAGGGCGATGCTAACTTCCTGGTCGACCTACAAAAATTCATCCCTGGAGCACTCTATTGTGCGAGACGAGAGATGTAGTTCACTGAGCAGTTTCAAACAAAACTAAATGATACTACGACAAACCTACGACAAACTGCAACTTTCTTGACAAACATCATGTGTGATTCATGGTGCAATTCAAACAGGATAAAAAAAAATATATGTCTCTAGTCGTTGACTACTGTACATGTTGTTTTCCGTAATAAGGTCCCATGTGGTCCAACTGAAGGGGAGGGACTTCGCCTATCTATTCTACTCGGTGCAAAACTCTGGATATTTGTGGGGAGTGATGAAATCAGAGCCAACATACATTCTCTCTATATATATAAATATATATATATACACTCTGCATTCACAGAGAAACACTTTCCATGTGAGTTGGCTGATTGATCTACATGTCAGTTTTCCCTAAAGGCCTGGGACCAACTTAACTATCATAATCTGTTCATGTAATATGTTCCTGTGTTTATTTTGAACATGCGAAGCTAACCCAAGGGCCATTCCAGTTCAAATCCCCGTATTTATTGCCTCTCAACTCATTTGAAAGACAAGGCCTAATTCCCCAGTTGGTATTGTACATAAATAACCACTCTCCACCTCTCATCTACCAGAGATGGATAGCTCCCATTAATGTGGTTAGTGCTGCTAAATTATTTAACATGGAAGATGAGTGAAATGTGTTGGGTTATGAATACAAGCAGCAAAAAGAAGCCCAGACGGAACCCAGTAAGATAATGGTAGCGAAGCCACCTCTCCTCATCTGTGTACTGTAGAAAGCAATAGTGTATATTATACCGGTAAAACCCACCTCAGAGAAGGAAGCATTTTACAGCTTTCTTTCACTTAACGAAGCCATGTCTCGAAAAGTCTTTGCTGTATGCTCGATATATGCATGAGCCCGTCCTCGGTGTCTCATTCAAAAGTGAAACTACCAAATTGGAACATCTCAGCATGCTCCTGTGAACAATGAAAGAATGTGTCAGAGTTTTTGTTTTGAATCTGTGTGCTTTTGAACTCTTTATAACCTTCAGGAATATAGAAAATTCATCTATGCCACAAAGGACTATTTTCAATACTTGCATTATATAGATTTTAGTTTTGATTTGAAATATTGGAAAGCACTGTTAAATATGCTAAGCAAAGCGCTAACAATTTTTGAAAATTGTATTTTCACACCATCAAAGCTCACTTATGCTATCTCTCTCTCTAACACTTCCTGTAATCAGCATCCTCCAGTTGACATCACTCAGAGGACAAATTCAAAGATTGTTTAGAATTTCAAAATATGTGCATGAGCTTAATGAATGAGCTTTGTGTTTTGGTGATGAGCCCCTTTGATAACTAAAGTAAAACCAAGGTGCCCTGGTTGGATTCACGTAAGGGCTCACTGAAACCTTTTGATCAAGTAAAAGGTTGTTGCTGTTGTCATATGCAACTCTATTTTAGGTGATTTTTTATTCAACTTCACCTTGAGGCTTACATTGTATTTCATGATTTTAAAGGAACAGCGTGTAGCATGTAGAGGGATCTATTGGCAGAAATTGAATCTAATATCAATATGTATGCTTTCTTGCTTTGGCATCCGAGAGAAGTTTAAGTTGGTTGCAATGCAACCTCACCGCTACACACTGCACCTTTTAATTAAATATTTGTGGTTGTTGTTTAGCATTTTTGAAATTCTACAGAAATAAGACTACAGACTTGCTAACAGCTCTGTGTTGGGCTGTACGTATACGTATAGTGTTGGCTTGAGCTAAATGCTAATGTCAGCATGCTTACATGCTCATATTGGCAATGCTAACACACTGATGTTTAGATGGAATGTTTACTATGTTCAACATCTTCATTATAGCTTATTAGCATGCTAACATTTGCTAAATACAGTGGGAAACCTCCGGGTCTGGAAAGTGAAGCTAATGAGAAAGTGCCTTAAACTTGCATTCTCTCTAATAGCCAGCAGGGGGCGACTCCTCCGTTTGCAAAAAGAAGTCTGATTGTGTAGAAGTCCTTGAGAAAATTACCCTTCTTCACTCTCACACTCAAAAATGTCTTATTCAGCGTTCAATTGTACTTAGCTCCACCCTCTCGTGTCACTTCTGGTTGGAAAGAAACAAGATGGCGACAGCCAAAATGCCAAACTCAAGGCTTCAAAACCGTAGTCTACAAACCAATGGGTGACGTCAAGGTGTCTATGTCCACTTCTAATAGTAAATAGCCTACAAAGCACATTTAAGTTTTTCTGGAATGTCCTACATTTTTCAGGTATTTGATCAAAAAACAAAATACCGGACAAATTAACATTTCGACCTTTACCTTATGACGGCACTAGAGGAAAGGTCAGGATATCACCAAGGTTTTTACAATTCAGCCTGTGGGGACATGAATGTCTGTACCAAATTTCACTACAATCCATCCAATAGTTGTCAAGATATTTTAGTCAAAATCTAAAATGTCAACCACAAGGCGGCACTAGAGGAAAAGTCAGGGGATCACTAAAGTCAGTAGGCTTCATCTTTTGGGGATCATGGATGTTCATACCCACTGCAATGGAAATGCATCCAGTAGTTGAGATATTTCAGTCAGGACAAATGGACCAACCAACCAACAGGCCAACAGACCAGCACTGCCATTCCAAGTAACACCACATACCCATGGGTCTACTTCAATATCAGTTTGACCTCTGCAACTCATCCAAATGTCAAACTCAATCCCAAATTCTACAAAGAAAAAGCTCTAAAGCATTGTTTGTTTTCAAAGTTCTCCCTATGTTCACACATACACATAGGAGGGAGCACTGCACAATTGTTATCAAACCCAAGATGGTAAAAGATTGTGACTGTTGCATTCTGGGTAAGAGACGGCTACGTTGGCTACGGTTGTGGCTCGTGGGTTTGGCGATACAGGATTCCATCACACAGATGGTGTGTGTTTGCAGGAGCCAGCCCCAGCGAATGTTGTTTTATGTTTCCTTTGATACATATTAGCAGGTTCTTTGTTTCATGCATCACATCCTCACATGAAATGAATGCTCCATTTATTTCTGTTCCAAGGGAAGCATCTTTCAAGTGCTAAAATGCACAAATGAGCTTGACAATGGGCGCTGTTTAATGTTTCGAGTCATCCATGTTCAATTTTAACCAGAGCATGTTCTAACAGTTTGGAGACAGATGTGGAGAAGCTGACACCCAAAATGGATAGGTACTGCTTTTAAACCCTAATAAAACGTTTCTTTAACTGCGATCGCTTTAGATGTGAGACATTGACCACTGTGCTTGTCAATTATCAAAGCTGGACAATGTTGGACATTGAGTAGTTTAGGCCCTCATAAACCAGCATAAATCTGCTTCCAAAAACACTAAACTCACGAAACCATTTTATGCTCTATTCATAAAATGGTGGTTTTCAATAGGTTTTATTCAGCTAATGGCTCTTAGCAAGATCTCTGCCAGATGCAGCAAGCAAAATAAAGTCAAATACACTTCATAGACAGCTGTTATTTTTACTAGTGTATAAGTTAGGCTTGGTTGACCTTCCCATTTTTGAAAATTGGTTTCTTAACAGTTTTTAAGGCCTAATAATTGCCCCTCTAGGCTGTGTTTAAGCCTGGCTGCAGTTAAGTAGTTAGTTTTTTTAAAATGATCATAAATGATGGGAAACAACATATTAAAGAGGTAGGGTTTGAAAAAAATTGTGAACCTAATTAATGACAGGCACCGTTACCCACCTAAATCACAATCCTTAACTTTGGCAGTACAGCTTGTGCGCTACCAATTAACCATCTAAAGCAGACTCTGACTGCACCGCTCTCCAGCTGTAGTGGTGGGTGCCTCCTGTGCTGTAGTATCTCTGTAAAGCCTTATTTAACTTTAAACTCATTTGCATAACATGCTGTGAGGTTACTTCTACTGGCACAGCGAGAAAATTGCCCTGCCCTGAATCTTCCTACATTTCCCCAGCATTTTCTTGAGTCAATTGCTTTGATGCTATCATCTTTTAGCTAATGTGTGACATGCTAAAATGTGATAACACAAATAGAGAAGAGTCATAATGCTGCCTTCAAGTGGAACTCGTGAGCTTGTGGTTACGACACGAGAAGTCGTGTACACAATATGCTTGGCGTTCAAGTGGTTATAGTCGTGAGAACGCGGCTGCTAGGCGACGGCAATATTAACGTTACTGTCGGCGTCTAGAAGCCACAGAGGCTAACAATTTAGATAATACAATAAATGCAAAGGCATAATGACAGAGGAAAAAGATGAGACCGTTGGGAATCAACATTTTCCTCAGACATATTATAAAATTACGAAGAAAAACTCTGTACCACTAAAATGACAATATATTAACGGTATATGCACCGAAAAATGAACTCCCACGCCCTCCGCCATTTCTGACAATGTCAGCCAACACGTCACAACTGAGAAACAAAGAAAACTTACGAGGTCATGAATACCACGAGATGGCATTCATATGGACTCTTCTCGTGAACATGGTACACACAACCCCATTTTAAGGCAGCAATTAAGTCAGGTAAACATGTTCGTGTTAAACTAAGCATTTGGTTTAGTCAGACAAGATATTGTACATAACAGTGTCAGTGGCTTTGAGCTAGATAACGGTAGAACTTACAGACACTGTTCAAAAAAAATGCAGCATTTCGTCAACATTTCATTAGGGAATCTAATTTTAAAGAACTTAATGACTCTTTGATATCAGTGATCTGTCTCAAAGCTGGGTCAATTACCCAAGCTTGTAGGACAGCTGACAAGCAGCATTTTACATTGCCCACAACAGCACTGTGCTGGTTTTATCACACTAGTTTCCCATGAGCATGCACTGACCCCACCTCCTAAAGCGCAGCTCGCCTTAATTGCCTGGAAAATTATCATCTGTGCTGGGAAAAGCAAGGCTCTGAGTTTGTCTTAATTTCTTCCGCCCCGGCTCTGTGATGACTCTGTCCAAGGCATAAAGTGCCAAGCTAGAGGAATTGTGTGGTAATTGGTGTACTCTGAGCTGCGGGGTCTTTAGACTTGCTTGTGGCAACACCTCCTCTGTCCTCCTACTTGAAACAGTTGCCAAAATGATATTGCACTGCTTCTTTTTCATAACAAATCTGATAAAGCTGTTTAATAATTTGAGGTATGAAGGCTCTATAGATTTGATAACAACAGTTATTTCATCATTTTATTCCCTAAAACTACATCACCCCCTGGTTGCTTCTTTCAGTAAATTAAAGGAAGTATAAGATAAGATTGTAGTTAATAATCTATAATGCAGCCCAGTGGGCAAAAACAAATAAAAACACTGAAGTTTGACGAGCCAAATTACACACCAGACAGGGTAAATGTACCTCACATACTGCCGGGCAGCCTTGGCAAACACTAATCTTTCATTGTTCCTTCTGTGGTTAATAATGTAATTATTTGCCAAGAACCACTATTACTATTATATCCATGGCAAATTGACAGTGACTACATCAATAATAGAATCACTGCTGTGACCAGATGAGAAATTAATCATAATATGAAGACATCAAATCATTGGTCACGGATCTCACATGGTTGTATTTTATTAGAGGAAGAAAATATGCTTCTGCCATGATGATTATAACAGCAAGGTCTTTATATCTGGCAGATTTCACCGTTCTGTTCATATGCAACTACAGCATCAACATCGGAATGAATTTTGGAAAGATCTGTTGCTTAACACGGCTGCCATGCCAAGTCACATCAGGATCTTAGCTTTACAAAGGTAATGGTGGGGAAATTCTCCATTCAAAATTGCTTGTCTTTTTTTAAACAATAGGTTCTTGATGTTGGACATAGGTAGAAAAAGCAGACTTCTCAATTCTAACTGGTAACTATCCATTCCGTAAACTTTTGCTTTCCATTGGTACCAACCATGTCATACTATCATGTCGTGAAAGAGGCTAAATAACGCTCCAAAATCATGCTAAATTTTGGCATAGCCATTTTCAAAGGGGTCACTTGACCTCTGACCTCAATATATTTTAATGAAAATTGGTTCAATATGGGTACCCCACGAATCTCCCCCTTTACAGACATGCCCACTTTATGCTAATTCCATGCAGTTTGGGGTAAAAAACCAAGTCGTTTTTTGCCTGCATTTCAAATATGTTATTTTCACCTATTCTAAAATGGTGTATTTTAATAATTCTGCATGGGGTCCCTAAACAGTCTTGGAATTGCATAAATTGGGTATGACTGGAAAGCTGAGACTCTTGTGGATCCAATGAATCCAATTGTATTCTTGTGTAATGGTGTTAGTCCCCATAGTAGCCATTTCACATGGTGCCTTTTTTTACTCAGATTTTGTACATATAGACATAGACAATTTTTCTAAAATTGGATTTGAAAAAAATCGCAACATATCATCTCGCTTACAGTATCGCAACATATTGAATAGTTACCCCTGTATCATGATACAAATGGTATCGCCAGGTTCTTGCCAATACGCAGCCCTACTTAACACAGCACGATAATGACACTGTTTCACCATTTGTAGAAATTCAAAGCTTAACAAACATGCCTACCATTACAGTTGCAAAGCTATATTGGACAATCGCTGTTTGGGGAAAGGTTTAACGACCAATCCAAAACATTTTACAGTGAGTGTTTTCTAGTCTCGCTGCTATTGTTTCATGTGCCGCAACTAATCCATGTTGGAGACACTCTGGATCATTCGTCAGTGCCTGGACAGAAGAACGAACAGTGCCATTGAATGATTGTTGCGCCTGCCCGGGGTGAGCATCCATCTGCAACAAGGCTCGACTAATGAAGAGAGAGCTTAAATCGAAACAACCCCCATTCAGCACTCCTTTACCCACATTCCTTCAAACACAAATGCAAACACGCGGCCATCCAGCATTCCACTAATCTGCAATTTGTTACTTGGATAGCTGGCTTGTGTAGCTGAGGGCTTACTTATAGAGATGTTTGGTTTACAGTCCAGCAACTGAAATGTCCCATTTCGCATTTTGTTTGATTTAATATCTTGCGGTAGGTGTGATATGAAGGCACGACAGAGTGCAGGTCAGGTTTGTTTGATCTCTCCTGTATGGGGAAATAAACAATGAGTGGGTGTTGATAGCGGTTGATGCAGGCAAAAGAAGGAGCTGGTGCTGGATTGGGGATCCCATGTCGACCCTCGCAAGATGTACTGAATTCCCTTTGGATTGGATGCTGTTAGATTGTGTCCTAGGGAACAAGACAGGATGGGAGTACCAAGCCTGAGAGTCTGGAGGGATTTATGTTATACTGTAGCTACAATATCTTCTCACAGTAGTTTTGTATGCTGCAGCTTTTACAGCACAAAGTTGTTATGTACTGTATTATTATTTGCTGAATATAACTTCAGATATTCAGTTATACATAGCCCTTTTTTTTTAAATTGGAAACCAATCAGTATTTAAACATTGCCATTTAGGTTATTTTAAAGATGAAGTATCTCACACGATTGTGTTATAAATAGTATTCATGATTTTATAATTGCATTTCTGCTTAATTCTGATTTTGTGGCATATTTTGTGTTATGTTGTTTCAGCCTGGTCGCACTAAATGGCGTATGAATGACACTGTAATTTGTAAGTAATTTTGCGTGCAATAACAACGCCGTTCTTGCTTTTGGCATGTCATTTGGTACGTCTATGTAGTCTGTACTGACTGCAATGTAAACGCATTTGGGCAAATATCCAAGTGTAAATTGCTCTATGTGTCAAAGTGAGTATGAAATGCCCTGACCCTGATTATACTGAAATGGGCTAAGGTGTGTAGTCTTGATTTGGCAGGTTTGACCAAGTAAAGCCAAACATCTAATAGGACCTCGGTAATGCAGAGCAGGAACGTCACTTAACTCATAACTATCAGGCAGGTCTTTTCAGTTTAATGGCCTTTTGTGCTACATTATCACAGCAAACCTCCCCTTTAACTCCTTTACCTCCCCTTTAACTCCCCTTCCTTTTTGCCTTTTGTGAAGCCCAGCTCAATAAAGTCTGAAACTTCACAACCGCCTACTGTCAGAGGTCTCCCTCCCCCCAAACACTCAATGACAATAACAATCCACCAGGGGAGTGATGTTGGGGGAGCGATTGCAGGTCTGCTCAATAGGTCTGCCAGCAAATTGCTTTTTAATGTTTCGCACAATAGCCCAAAACAAAGCGGATTGTTGTCCATAAGCCGTGCGAGGCCATTTAAGTGAGTGTGATACATGACTCACAAAGGACTCCAGGTGTCAACGCCACCGTGGGAAGAAATAGGCGACAGCCCCGGCGATAGGGGAAGGTGAGCATTAATTAAGTGTATGGGTTTCGGGATCTTCATGTTAGATTGACTGACTGTGGGATATATGCTGTGGGAGTATAGCCGCACTGAGAAAAACTGTTCTTGAACTGAAGCTTAGTTTAGACCTGTGCAAAAATATTCAGTCCAATTAGACTTTAATCAGTCTCATCAGTGTAGCCGGTGCTTTCAAGTGAGACCTAAGTGTCTGCATTTTGTACGGACATTCACGGTCCCCAGAGGAGGAATCCTAGTGGCTTTGGTGATCCCGACTTTCCCTCTAGTGCCACCATGAGGTTGACATGTTTGGCTTTTACTGTATCTCAACAACTATTGGATGGATTGCAATGAAATTTTGTCCAGACATTCATGTTCCCATCAGGATGAATTGTAATCACATTGGTGATCCCCTGACTCTTCTTCTAGCGCCACCATCAGGTCAAAAGTGCATTTTGTCCAATTTTGGTTTTTTACTATATATCTGCAAATGTATGATATTTCCATCAGCCTCAGCTGTACCTTGTGTTTATTGCTAATTAGCAAGTGTTAGCATGCTAACATGCCAAACTAAGATGGTGAACATGGTAAACATCACGCCTGCTTTACATGAGCATTCTAGTCTCCCGACCACTCGAAGCGCCTTACTCTACATGTCAACATTCACCCAGAGCAGCTTGGATTTTGAGTTTGGCGTTGGTGAGATTCGTCCAACTTTCCGAGTCGGAAATCCAACTTCAGGTGGTGTTCAAGTTGAAATTTCTGCTCTCGGAACTTGGAAATTCCGACTTCCCTTTTCAAATGGAACGCAGTGATAGACAGCGTGAAACACAGGGCTTTCAGCCAGGAGACTGAGGTTCGCAACCCATGTGAAACCAACAACTTTGTGTTCACAACCTTAAGTTTCACTTCCACATTTCAAACATAGTTATTTTAAGCCAAAACACGATATTTTCCCCTAAACTTAACTAAGTGGT
Source organism: Hozukius guyotensis (assembly GCA_916700995.1). Taxonomy (NCBI): domain Eukaryota; kingdom Metazoa; phylum Chordata; class Actinopteri; order Perciformes; family Sebastidae; genus Hozukius; species Hozukius guyotensis. The sequence continues at coordinate 52,126 of CAKALU010060453.1, forward strand.
TTTGTTGCTTGAACCTTAAGAAGCTGTTTTGTTTGTGTTCAAAACGTAACGTTTCATTCAGTTCTTCAAAGTGGTAGAATGTGTTGCTTTTAAGTTTCATTTTCTCTTTTACAATGTAGTAGATTTGATGAGACACATTTGATGAGCTGATAACAGTCAAATGGGGTATTTTTGATGGTACAGTAAGATTTTTATATCAAACTATTTTACACACACATAATTGCTGAGCAATTTCTCTGCAGAACTAAAGAGCGCCACAATTGATTAGAGACAACTCTTTAAACATAAATATTTCATAAAATGGCATCATTATTTATTTTTTTTCGTTGCTTTTTTTTTCTCTCATCTGTTTCCACCGAGGGGTTACAGCTCCAACCACGGACCCCTGTTGTACGCGTCAACCAATCGCCTAAAGCTCCCAGCGCCACATCTGCTGCATCCGTACGACGGCGAGGCAGCGCGCGGTAGGACGCATCCAAACCGAGGACCTCGCCTGAATAATATTAATTAAACCTCCCTAACTAATTGTGTGTTACTTTTTGCTGTCAACCAATTATGTTTTACACTCTTGGGGGAGAGGCACGATCCCCTGCTCGCTGTGAAATTCCAGCTGTCATTGAATTTCAATAAGCATGTATTTAATTAACATACCAGGCCACTGGAGCATATCAATATTTATTCCTCTTAAAGACAAGACAGCGGTGCGTTTGTTCTGCCCACAGTCGGCTGAAGACGCCTGGTGAGTTGACACAACGTGCAGCAGAAAACATTTGATTGAGGGACTCATAATAATGTTTACCTTGCAAGTGCAGCTGCGAGCAGCGTGCTTAATGTATTGGCTGGTTTTAAAGCATCTGACACTGTAAACAAACTTATAAGTGGCAGGCCCTCATGATGCCACATATAGGCACCGATTCAAATTGCTTCAGTGGTATGAATTCCTGTAAGAGCAGATATTGATGTGAGTTTTGCTTTCCCCTCCACCATCCGTTTGTCTTGTGCGTCTGTCCTGTGTTGTTCTTTTATCAAGCGCCGGTTTTGACAGCACAACAGAAATCATCCATCATCTAGATTTACCCCCACAACCCTAATATCTAGCAGACAGTCCAATGCCATAACACCACAGGCGACAAATGCATTTTAGACGAAGGGGATGGTGTGTGTGTGTGTGTATGCACAAATTTTCCTGTGTGAGTGTGCTTGCAGTGGCAAGAAGCATGGGGATGGGGGGGGTATAATAGTGACAGAGTGCACTAAACTCAAACTCTAGCTGCCATGCCATAGGCAACTGGCCGAATATTTCCCCCCCGTTCTTGCTGGGTCAGCAGAAAAAGTGCACAAAACAGCATCAATTGATTCCTCCATGATATCAGGAGGAGGAGAAGGCCCATCTCCCTCCCTTCCTTTCATTCCAGCCTCTACCTGCTTCCTCCGAGCGCTGTCACACATAATGAGGCTTGAGTCGGAGATGGAGCGAACCAAGAAGCCGAGACAGCCACCGCGGCACAAACAACAGTCGCCGAGGCCCAGCGGACCACAGTGGAAATGGTACATATTTTAGCATAATGCTCTGCCGCTCCCCACCACCACCCCCCTTCGCCGTCCCTTGTGCTTCACACAGCAAAAGAGCTGTGTATTATTCAATGATGTGTCTACCGATCCAGTGGTCCCGTAAGGCTTGCAAGGTCACAGATTCAAGCGATGTCACATGTGTCCCGCCTAATGATTCCCCGCAGGGAGAGGTTTTGGGAACTGTTGGGGAGTTGTGTTCCAGCAGAGGGTACAGCAGGTCTGCGCAGAAGCAACCGGAAAAATTCAAGGGCTTTTTAACACGCTCTGTTGTTATCCCTCTTGATGTAACCTCCAGAGCAGCCACATAAAGTGTCTCTCCGACCCAATCTCATGGGAAGGCATATAAATAGCAACGACATTACAAGGACATTCTGCGTGTCACGAGAACGCATTTCAACCTTTTTCGCGTGTCAGTTGTAATATAGTTGTTTCGATACCGATACCAGTATCGGAAATGCGTCCGATACTGCCCAAAATTTGGTATCGGGTATTGGCGAGTACACCAGTCTATACTAGGATCTGATACCATAATTTATTAACCCAGAAAAAAATCAATTAGTTGAAACGGTCAGTTCTTCTTCGCCGCTCCAAAACAGTAGCCTTCACTGTGCTGTCACCCTGGATGTATCATGGCTGCCACTGGCAACTACTGTTTTAGAGCAGCAAAGAAGAACTGATTTGCAGGTAGTTTGCCATGTGACGATGGCAAACAACAACAGTGCGGTGCTAGTGGAGAGTGTAACGGTAATAGTAGTCAGAGCGAGGAAAATGTCAGCCTATTTGGCAATATTTCACAGCGGAAAATCCAACCAGTAAAATGGTGATATGTACAGTTGGTAAGGCTTCAGTTTCAAGGGGTGGCACTAGTGTTGCCAATTTCAACACCAGCAATCCTATAAAACATTTGAAGATGCATCATGGGAAAGAGCACAGCCTACATGGTCAGTAGTTAACAATAATAATTATTAATAACTTCTTCTTACCGCAAGTTCAGGTATTGAAATCGTTAACGGGAAGGAAAAATCGGAACATCTCTAATTTGTACGCCTCTTTTTGTGTGTCATTTGTATGCCACGCAACAAAATTACGATAACGGGCGCAGTTAGGTTTAAGCAACAAAACCGCTTAGTCAGGTTTAGGAAAAACATCATGGTTGGGCTTTAAATCAGTACGTAAACTAAGTAAAATGCGTACAAAGTACGGAAAACATGTCACCAAAAAACACGTCACAAATGTAACTTCAAAATAACTCAACACTTTGGGGCATGAATACCGGTCTCCTGGTTGAATGTCCTGAGCAGTCTTTCTCACTTTTCATTTTTACGTCACTAGCTCTGAGCTTAGCAAATTTATTTGGATATTTTTACATTGCAGTCAATACAGACTACATGGCGTACAAACGACACGCCAAAAGCAAGAACGGCGTTCTTAATGCACGCAAAATGACTTGCGAATTACCGCGTCATTCATACGCCATTTAGTGCGACCTGGCTGGTGTCTCATAAGTGAGGGATGCTATTTGGCTTCCTGTGAGGACAAAGTTATTAATAATTAGTTGGGAAAACAATTCATTTCCTCAAAATTTAGAAAACTTGGACATTCATAATGTGTACATTTCCATTTTGTTCAGCCAGTCTCCCCGCCCCTCTCTCTTTAAACACCCTACCTGCTAAATATATAGATACTCTCTGTGAGCACACGTTAATGCCTGAATCAATTTCGCAGGCTAAGACGGGGATGAAAATGAATCACTCTCCTGGCCCTGTGTCCAGGAAGCGTGTTTAGCTTCAGCCGGCTGTTTAATAATTTCCCTTTTTAATTTCACATATAACCAGCTCAGTTGGTAGAAGTTCAGGAAGGCAGGGCTATCAACCAAAGCCACCTAAAAGGTGTGCAAACAGATAAGTACAGACTTGCCAGTGTCAAGACTCTGTTAGTCCACGTAAATACACCACACACCTCTCAATTTTATGCACCGGAGATGATAAAGTGAGAATTTTCACATTAGGGCGCCTCAGGGCTTGAAAGTGGAGGATCGAGGCAGTTATTCCCTCCGTTTTTACTTCCACTCCTTCTACCACTTTAGCCAGGAAGCTCCGAATACATTTAAAGAGGCTCGCTTTACTGCTATCGTGTCAACCTAAGATGAGTGGGGAGATCATAAAAGTGAAGTAATTACCAGAAACACGTGATTAGAATGTCATTTGTGCTGACAAGGGCTAATTAGAGACGTCCCCTCTCGTCATCCTTGCTCCGATGACAGTCCATAATGGCAGGGGACCAAAACCCTGTTGTGAACTTTGCCTACATCGGAACGCACAGATGAGACGGCCCTCTTAATAATTTGTGTCACTTCAGTCATATTAAGTTTTTAACCGACCTTATATAATGCTCCATTCCCACATCGACTTGTCTTTCTCTTGACCTCCACTCCTTTTGTCAGATTTGCTTCAATGAACAATAAATGTGCAGCTCAGCACCGGCGGTGACAAAGTCACTTTACGTGTCTGCCCAAGGGCGCCGCAAACTTTTTGTTCTCGTGATGTCTAAGTTCAGACAAAACCCGCACCAAACAGTGATGAGTTATGAAGTGCATTACAAGAGAGGAGAGCCATGAGAGGAATCTAGCTTTTTTAAATTTCATTTCCATCACTATCAAATCAGTGTTTTTTTTAGAGAGTATCGGTTGCCTTTTCCAATCAGCTCAGCTTAATTTTTCTTTTGTATACTGAATTCTTTTGATACGTGATACTAAATAACTGTGATTTCATCTTTTCATGTCTTCCCACTGAGCTATCTTCAGCTGTCGTCGCTACTGTTTCAAAGGCTGTTTGTCGGGCTCATTGTATTGTTTGTTTGCTATTTCATCACCTCTGAATCACAGCGCTTATCTTGCCAGTTTTGTTTTTTATTTATTTAGTGATATTTCTCGGTCCATATGGTGTATATTCTGTCATCTACTGTATGCAGTATCATGTTGCCATTGCACTATCTTGAATAGAAGCAGTGTAGTGACAACTCTAAACCATGTTGTATTGAAAACAATATATAATCCATATGCAATTTCTCTACTTTTTCATTCAAATACAAAAATAGAGAAATCAGAGGTTGTGATCTCTTACTCTGTGTTTTCTATATGGAATGGGATTGTGAAGCTACCTATAGGAAGGCTACACAAGGTGTTACAATGTACAGAGGCAATGATGGATGCTGCTGTGACACAGTGTATATATGCACCTATAAAAATTATAATAACTAGCTTAAAAATGTACCATTCCTACAGGTTAGTATCTCTTTCCTCCTAAGAAAAATAATGAGCAATGGATAATTTATTGATTTTCACTTGTATAAATCCCAACACAGAGTGTAGGACGTTGACAGGAAGGCTTAGGGCTTGCTATTGGGCATCCTTCAGCCGGTTCCATGAAGGAAAAAGACTTGGTTGTAGGGCATGTTTATCAGCAGGAAGAAGTGTGTTGCTCTGTCTATAAACTGGCAGAGTATTCAGAGGAAGAGACTCGACTAAAGGGAGCTGTGGAGTATGAAGGGCAATGGAATTAGATTCATTATAGCTGCAAATTGTGATGTGTTACCACCTCCCAAACACTGCAGTCAAGGTGAAGACCCTGCAGGGTTTATCTTTAGCCTGTAGCAAACAGCTTCCAACCCTTAGAATAACTCCTCACATGCCTGCTATGTGTTAACATACAGTACGTATGATGGTACATTCCACCGCATGCAGTTTAAGTCTTACTCATGTGTCATATGTTAAAGTTTGACAAAACAACTTATGGGAAATCCAGCATAGAGACTAAAAGTATCTGCTTTGATTTTGACAATTCCTTTTTTTAAAGGTGCAGTGTGTAGGATTTGGCAACAGCTAGCGGGTGAGGTAGCAGATTGCAACCAACTTAAACTTCTCCTGTGTGCCAAGCATGTAGGAGAGCTACGGTGGCCAACGCGAATGGCTCTCTGGAGCCGGTGTTTGGTTTGTCTGTTCTGGGCTACTGTAGAAACATGGCGGCTGGCTCCGTGAAGAGGACCCGCTTCCTATGTAGATATAAACGGCTCGTTCTAAGCTAACGAAAACGCAACGATTCATATTTTCAGGTGATTACATACCAAAGAAAACACACTCATTAATATTATATTCCATTTCTACCAATAGATCCCCCTAAATGTTACACATCATTCCTTTAAATCTGTCTCTGAGGGCCCCAAATTTATGGAAGTGCATCACTACATCACTGGATTACCCCTTTAATACCTGTTACTTAATCAATGATAGGTAATTAATCAATGATTTTAATTCTCACATGACACTACTGGAATGATTTCCTTAAGACTTAACTTACTTAAGAATCACTGCAGAGATATTTTCATAGCCTACAACAAAACAACACAGCTTCAGCAACAGAAATTACCTACACAAAGCCCTTAGTGTCCAATAATCCAGTTATGCACTGTGGCTGAATAAAGACCTTGCATTGTTAAGATTTATACATAGCCTTTTTATGCATTTATAAAATGCAAAATACTCAAAATGTGTTAGGTATAAAATTTCTCAACCAAACCTAAAACCTTAAAATGATGAAAAACACGAATATGATAATTGATTTAGAGCAGAAAATATATAAAAGAAACTCGAGGCAATATAAAATCACACACATAAATAGGCTTTTAAAAAGAGTGAAATAAAATAAGACGAATGAAACGATAGAATAAAAATTACATTGCAGCTATAGTGCATACAGGATGAGATATGAATAAACAGTATTTTTCTCTTTGTTTTAAGACTTTTTTGTGGTATTGTGCACCTCTGTTGGACAGATGAAGAGTAGAGGCAGACTGGAAACTGGGAGAGAATCGAATCGAACCTAGGAAGTTGCGGTTATGTGGCATGCGCTGTAACCATTCAGCTACATAGGTGTCCCTAACTTAAAGGGGACATATCATGCTCATTTTCCGGTTCATACTTGTATTTTGGGTTTCTACTAGAACATGTTTACATGCTTTAAAGCTCAAAAAACACAATTTTTCTCACACTGTCTGTCTGAATATACCTGTATTCTCCCTCTATCTGAAACCATTTTAGCACCTGTCTCTTTAAGAAAAACACAGAGCACCTTTTCACTTGTTGAATCACATGTTTTCTGATCCATGCAGCCCACAAAAAAAACTAACTGGGTTGTCTTATTTCACAGTTTGTGGGTTGGTAGGCACTCCAGATACCAAAATGTATGTGTAGGAGCACTGAAAAAGTGAGTGTTTCATGATATGTCCCCTTTAATAAAATTCTGTGGCAAACTGAAAAGTCTTGATTTAAAAGAACTGACAGTTGGAGGAGAGTAGTTTTCTGGGAGTTTGTTCCAGATATGTGGTTGTAACAGATGGAAAAGATAAAACAGAGTTTGAGAAACAAGCATATGCCCATTTTCAGATCAGATATTTTACTGCTCGATATATGTGGGCCAATATTCAATGAGCTGCCAAATAGTAAAAACTTAAAACTACTATAATATCCACTAACAGCCTTAATAAAATCAGAGAAATTTAGAATATCTCATTGAAGAGGCTCCTTTTCAAACAGAATTGAATGCATTAACATAGGCTTGCTGTTTATTAATTCCAGGGATTATTTGTTTTGGAGTCACCTAGGTGGACTTTTTCGGTGACAGCAGCATCTGTTACCAGTTTCAGCATGGCACCACATATCACGGAACAGTAACAAGCCTGTAGTCGCACAAAGGAGTCAGTGAACTATTGTACACCGAACAGCAGAGCAATTAATTACAGCTAGTGTGATATGATGTGTAAATGAAATAAATTCCCCATCAAATTATCTTGGGAGATGGCGAGCAACTGAACTGCAGAGAGGAGTGCTGAGCATCAGTAGGCAAGGGGAGAAAGTTGAAATAATTGCAACAACGTTGTCGGCATTAAAAGGGGGAGCGTGCATTAAAAGAGAGGAGCAGGGCAACTTTGAAAACCACATTTTACATCTGTTATTGTTAACAGTTTATGCATCATACCCTCTTTGATTGTGTTTCATGTCTCTTGGACGCAAACAGACAACTGTTTATCTAACAAGTTTACCATGTCAACCTAAAAGGCGATAATATGTCAATGTTGTGTTCAAAGCTTGTTTCTGCTGCCGACAAATGGCAAAAAAAATCAGTTATTGCAGCGTCATTGAGTTAGAATTAAAGGAATAATTTGACATTTTGTAAACAGCTAGCCCGGCTTTATCTCAAGGTAATAAAATTCCCCTACGAGCACCTATAAAGTCTACTTAGTAACAAGTTCTGTCTCGTTTGTTTAATCCGCATAAAAGACAAAGTGTAAAAATGACAAGGGGGGTTATGTGCCAGTTCAACGTATCCTTGTGCAATGGTTAGTATGATATCAAGTTATTCTACATTTTTCGTGCGTTCTCCTAAGAATGTCCAGCAACAGGTGTCAATATCCGCTCGTTTCATGCATACGGTCTTTTCAAAACAAACTTCCGTCTTCACAGGAAACAACTTGGTTAGGTTTAGGCAACAAGTCTACGTAGTTAGGTTTAGGAAAAGATTGTGGTTTGTGTTGAAATAACTATGGAAGTGGCGTTAATTAAATATGGAAGTTACGCAACAAATAAATCAACATTGACTGCTGGTTTCACACGGGGTACGAACTCCAGTCTCCTGGGCGAAAGTCTGTTGTTGTTTTTTTTTATCCACCCCGACCTCCCGACGCGCGTTTGTTTGTTTGATTGATCGTCTCACCTAACTCTAAAAGCAGCATACTACTGTGAATTAATAGTTGAAGGCTTAACTTCATGACTTTGCCTCAGACAGCTTGGAACTACCTTTGCAACGGTGCACCATATTTTTCTCGCAAGCCAATCAGAGCAGACTAGGCTTTTTCCGGGAGGGGGTCTTAAAGAGACAGGCGCTAAAACGGAGCGTTTCAGACAGAGGGTGAATACAGCTATATTCAGACAGACCGTATGGGAAAAATAATGTGTTTTTTGATCATGTAAGCATGTAAACATGTTCTCATAGAAACCCAAAATACAATTATGCACCTGAAAATGAGCATGATATGTCCCCTTTAATGTAAATATGATTGCATGTGCAATATTAATAACATCTTGTGTGTCACTGGATTGGATTCACTCTTAACTATAACTGAAACATTTTATGCCATTATTGTAGAATATGCTATAATTTACCTTTTAGGAGGTCTTTGGAGGTTGCTTGAACATAAAATGTTACACTGTCAAAAAAAGACAATAAATCCCATCAAACTACATTTTCATGCCAAAAAATGGAAAGCTGATTGTGACATAAATTCATATTATGCTTAAAAACATTCAAATTGTGGTCATAAAAAGAAAGATATGCTGTAAGAACAACACTGGATCCAGGTTGTCATTTTCCTTCCTATACTCCGATGCAGCTGAGCATAAAGAGAAGCGGGTGTTTCCTCCTGAAGCGAGGGCCCCTCAGAGGCCTGTGTCCCACAGGGCCTATCTAAGTAGCGTTTTGAGACGAGATGCACCAGGATTTATCCCGAGGGAAAATGTAGCTGGCAGCCCAACGGACCAACCGTATAGCACTCTCTGTGGAGCTGTGCATAAAAAAAAAAAAACAACGCAAGAGCTGTGCAAGATATGAAAATTGCTTAACTTAACACACGTACACAGGGTTTATTTACAACATGCTGCTGCAAAGAGAAAAGACAGGTTGTCATGTATCATACAGGCTTGGCACAATTTATGAGAGCTTCCATATTTATCTGGGTCTATTTTAATGTTATAGAATTTTGTAGGATATTCACAAGTGTCAGTATAAGTATGTATATTTAGTTAACATGCTAAGGCCTAGTTTTGTGAGGGGCAGAATAATATTTCTTGTCGTGAGGGAATCAATCAAATGCACTCTGCAGTTCCTCAAAGTCACTATGAGTGGCCTAGATGCAGTCAGGCAGCCCATGAGATACAATTTACTACAAATGGAAATAAGAAAATAGGGGTCACTGTTTGTAACCTTAAACAAATAAGGGCAGTGTCAAAGGCACTATTACTATATGTGTTATGTAGTATTAACTGAGATGGCTGTTTAGTACCAGAAAAGCATTGATGTGGAGTATTTTTTCGTCCTTACCTCGGCATGAAATGGAAAAGCGTCCTATTACAGTTTTGATTAAATCCACAAAGAGCTCAATTCAAGCTCCTCTAAAGCACAAGCAAAAGGCCGATGCGGAAAGTGTGTTATTACGTTTGTCCAGCGCGTATCTCTCTTATTTCATGCTATCACTGATTTTCAAAAGCCCCTTTCATTTAGAACCAGAGAGAGAGAGGAGCTGCGATTGATTTGGTGACTCGCATTTAGTGCTAACTTTCCAAGCTAATGTTCACACTTATCATCCCTTTTCAACTCTTTTAGAAAGTTTCAGCTTTAAAACTTCAGGGTGAACACTAATTGAAAAAAGTTTATCATCATATTAAAGGACAGGAGCGGCTTTCATGTTGAGGTTTCACAATCTTTGACCTTAGCAGCGGCAACAATAAAGTAAAAGCTCCATGACAAGCTGCTTTTCATCTTCGTAACCACCTTTTTCAGTTGAGATCAAGGGCAGTAATATTGCTAAGTAAGCTAAGCAACAACTTCTGTCATTGTAGTACAAGAGCAAACAATAAACTCTTTATGAGATGAAGTGTCCATCCTATTAGGGATGTCACGATACTTAAGAAGTACCAATTTGATACCACAGTAAACAACAAAAACAATAAATCCCATGTGCTTCAACATCCACTCCTTTTATTACCTTTTGTGTACTTGTTTTTGTTTGGAAGTTAAACAGGTCATAATTCCCTCTATTATCTATTTTATATTGCTGTGAGACATCTCCTTCAAACAACTGTATTTATTCAAGTTCCTCGCCAAAAACTACATTTTACAAGATTACATTTGAACGCAATCATGATAACTTTAGATTTTACCTTCGCCCATTTTTACTGAATAGAGCCTGAATACACCATAATGTATCTCTCGTGTTGAAATCGGCGGCATGAGAGCTGGCTAACGGTAGCTGTTCTGTGCAGGACTGTGCTGCTTACGGACCGGAATTTATAACTTCGATACCATTTTCAATATCACAGAGAAAAATTGACTCAACATTGAGGCATGTCTTAGGTGTGTGTGTGTTAACTCGCTGTCGGAGAGAAGGGTGAGCAGAAAGCGCAGCAGGTACCCGTGTATCGATACTGTGGAAAATGAGTATTGAAACCGTTTCAAATATTCCGTATCGATATGTATAGATACTTTGATATTTTTTAACACTATAGCATTATGAGGGAGAAATGGGGTGCGTCGAAAGGGAGTTTATTGCATCCCAAACCCATTTTTCTACCGTCCCCGGGACGACGTTAGTTTCAAGCCCTGACGGTACTTATAGTACCTGTGGTACTGTTTCAGAGTTTGGCATCAATTTGGTAGCGAAGTATCGGTTCTCGTGACATCCCTACTGTCCATTCTATCCACTAATTCACCTCCAAATGTGCTACGTGTCAATACCGAGTGCCCTTTTTAATTCCAGCCTTTCTCCTCCACCACCCAGCAGATGGATTTCTTTACCTTTTAATGACAGTGACATGATTGTCGATCCCAGTGAATTTTCCTGGTTGGCATACAGATACCCTGATGGGTCCATGGGTAGTGATGAGCTGCTTATTCTCCGAGCTAGACAACATAGTGCCCCGGAGCTATTCAGTATGCAAACAAACAATTGACATGGCTGCTCGACAAGGTGCCACTGGGGGATTCCCCTTCAGCTCGCTCAGCTCCGGAGCAGGTGTATTGTCAGCCTCGCCTGCGCCTTTAAAAATACACTCACAGGCTGATAGACACTACATCTTCCTCCTAAAAAAAAAAATAATAAATAACGTCCCCGCAGGCCTGTCAGAGGGCAACAACAGGATATAAAAAAGAATTAAAAAAAGCAGGCCAAAAAAATGGTGAAAATGAAATTGAGAGACCTGTTGTTTGTTTCGCGCCACAGCCTTCACAGATACGGAGCGAAGGGGAACATAATACCAAATGATGCTCGCCTGACGTGCCGTTGTCTGTCTGTCATTGATAAAAGTTGGGACAGCAAGATATTTAAATGTGAAGCCGGGGATGTTTTTCTCCTATCAGGATAACTGTCTGATCGGGATTTGCTGGTTGGAATCACATGAAAACAAATCTCGGGCTCGTGGTGCTCATGAATTACAGCGACACATTTTTTTTTTTTTCTTCTCCCTTTTTTCTGAGACGCTATACAGATCATACCCCTAATCCCTCTGTGCTGTCTATGCAAATCACATGTCGCTGGGTTGATATCCATTCTCCTGCTAGGCTCTGGCTGGACATGAAGCTCTCTTGTTCTTTACATCAACTCTGACTCAGAGGACTATCGGGCTTATGCAGCGATGCTGTGTGGGAGTGGAGGAGATACAGTAACAAAGCCGTCTGAGTAAACTGGTCTGAATCAAATATACTGTATGTGTGCCCTCCATTGCTTGGTGATTCTGACATTCCCATTACCCCCCCATGCTCTCCGCATGTACTCCGCTGAACTCCGAGCATAATCAAAGCCAAGAAATGACTCGAGTGATCATCTCGTAAAAAGGCATGAACGTCGACACTCAACAAGTTGCATCATTGTGAGCGTTTACACACTATGAATGGTCTTTATATTTGGAAAACCCTCGCCATGTTGTCAGTTCCGATAACCCAGTCTGAAGGCTCGAATATATATATATATAAGCCGCGAAAGCTTTAAAGGATGAAATGGAGGAACACATCAACAAATCATATTTGACAAGTTTTGTTCCTTTCCTCCAGAGGGAAATGGAAAAAAAGGGCCTTTTAAAGAGAAATGAAACGGATAAAAATACAGATGTTCGTTTCCTCCGAGGAATTAAGACTCAGAACTTCCCTCTTTCAAGTCAAATGCAATCTATTTCCACTTTGATATCATTCACTCCAGTTGGGGAAACACAGAATGCAAACTGACCCCGCGTGTCAGTATTATTGTATTATCCCAACCCGCGTCTTCCTGAATATAAAATGCTGCAAAATGATCACATTGAAATACATATCTGTCTTTCACTATAGTTTAGTTGGCTGACATGCCGCCAGGAGTAGACTTCCTGCTCAATGGGAGTCTTTCGCTGCGAGAGACAAACATGATCTCGGCTCCCGCAGCAGATGTTTCATCTACAGTTTCTGTAAATATGGCGCGCGTTTCCAGGATGCAGTAATAAATATTATCAGTGTTATTTGCTTGCTGTAATATGACCTATCCCAAAGCGATAAACAATTTTTTTTTTGTTGCCAGGTTTCTGCTTTGTAGTACCTCTATCCCATGCAATCTCTGTAATAGTAAATATTGGCTTATGATAATGATATATGTGAACATACAGAAATACAAATAGAAATGTCAGTACATAAATGGTATTTAAAGGCATTTCTATACATGCTTTACCTTTTATTTATCTTAATATAAGTAATTATATTTGAAGAATGTGTCTGTATTTGTAGTTATTTATAATGAATTTTAATTTTCTTCAAATTCCACTTTCAGTATATCTTTAATGACTATCTGTTTAATAACCAAATTAACTCTTTACTACTAGCTCTTAATAGGTGAGTGAAAAGGTAACTTAACAGCGGCTGACAATCTCGTTTTTGTTCACCTCAGTGGCTTAACTCGCTGCAGTGATGTAGAGATGTACTCAAGGGCGTGTTAGAACATATTGACTCCACTGCTGGGTGTGGTTACAGTCGCAACAGAGAGTAAAACGCTGCTTTTCAGCTTGGTATTTAGGACCAGTGTGTAACAATTAGGGGGATCTATTGGCAGAAATGGAATATAATATTAATAAGTATGTTTTCTTTAGTGTATAATCGCCTGATAGTAAGAATCGTTCTGTTTTCGTTACATTAGAATGAACCGTTTTACCAGCATTTGGCTGGTGCTAATTTCCAACCCTGATTTTAACCGACCAACTAAGTAAAATATATCCAGAAAAAATGTAATAGAAGTAATGAAAACACGTCAAAAGCATCACTAAAATACACTTCACAAACGTCACTAACTTCAAAATAACAACGACATGACACAAGCACCGGTCTCCTGGTTGAAAGTCCTGGGTTTGTCTCCCCTCCTGCCCTCCATAATCAGTCTTTTTCACTTTTCATTCTACGTAACTAGCTCTGAGCTTAGCATATTTATGCGGATGTGTTTACACTGCAGTCGGTACAGACTACATGGCGTACAAATGACACGGCAAAAGCAAGAAAGGTGTTCCTATTGCACGCAAAATGACTTGCAGTTGCAGTCATTCATTTGCCATTTATTGCGACCGGGTTGCTGCAACTGTAGTTTTACATTACTGGTTGTCAAAAATGCTGACAGACATTATCATATTTAATGAACTAAACTTAGTGAACCTTTCCACCAATTCCAATTTTATTTAAAGTAAAAGAGTTGTCTTGATACAAAATACAGTTTGTTCAAACGTCAATTAAAACTTTTCTTGTTTACCGTCCAAAAGAGTTTGATGGCACTGTGGAGGTTAGCAGATGGCAAAACATCCCTCGCTACCTGTATGATTGCATAATGCTATTTTACAGTACGGTGTCAAGACTCTACCCAAGCATAAACAAAGCTGTTGTTGCATGAGAAAAGGTTTCTCAGAGCCACATGGTTGCGTCTGATACTGGGCAGACACTGAGCTGCTTCACTGAGCACTAGCTCCGATTCTCCGATTGCTGCAAGACAAACAACCCAGAAGTCAGTGGGATCACCAGACAGAGAAAGAGGGAAATATAGGGAAAAATTAAATAAGGAATAAGAAATCCTCAGGGACCAACTTCTGAAGCTTTGCCTTGTATCACATACTGTTACAGTTAAATGCTCAGAGTTTTGGGCCTACGTGAACACCAACCCACTAAAGGAAAGTTAATCTTTTTGGGAAATATACAACTTCTTGCTGAGAGTTACATGGTAAGATCAATACCACTCTCAGACATGGAGGTATCAATCTCTCATTTAACTCGGTAAACTAACAAGTTAATGTATTTCTCAAAATGTAAAACTGTTTTTTTTTAAGTGTAAAACTTTGCCCTAGGTATTTATTAAGGTGGAATTAGTCACTTCAATTTCTAACATGGTACTACTTACTAGTACCATGTTAGGCTCAGGGGTGTAGCTTCCTGTCCTAGGGGGAGTGGTCCAGGTATCTTCATGGTCCTGCTGAAAAGTTATAAAAAATAATTGATACCTCCAGTAAATGGACTTTCTAGTCTTCCGACCATACATTCATACACTGATGGCAGAGGCTGCCATGCAAGGTGCCATCCTGTTAATTATTTTCTTGATTTAATCGATTATTTATTTGCTCTATAAAATGTCAGAAAATGTTGAAAAATGTCGATCAGTGTTTCCCAAAGACCAAGATGACGTCCTCAAATGTCTTGTTTTGTCCACAATTCAAAGATATTCAGTTAACTGTCATAGAGGATAAAAGAAACCAGAAAATATTCACATTTAAGAAGCTGGAATCAGAGAATTTTGACTTTACTCAAGCCGACTAATTGATTATCAAAATAGCTGGTGATTAATTTAATCGTTGACAACTAATCGATTAATTGATTAATCGTTGCAGTTTTAATCTACATCACTCTTGTAAGTAGGGATGTCACGAGAACCGATACTTCGGTACCAAGTTGATGACAAAATTTTGAAAACGTGACAGTATTCGTTTTTCTACTGTACCGTAGGTACCATCAGGGCTTGAGACTAACGGCATCTAAAATCCGAAAGGACATAGTAAACTCACTAGCGACACGTCCAAGGGGCGCTGCCTATTTTCCCCTGATAATGCTACATTGTCAATAACATGTTAACGTTAGAGATTAGCAGCCAGTAAGCAGCACGGTCCTGCACGGAGCTTACAGCTAATGTTAACGGTGGTCGCATTGAGTTTCAATTTGATGCGTTCAAGCTATATTCAGTAAAAAGTACGAGTATTAGGCAAAGGTAAATTCTAACGTTACCATGATGTGTTCAAATGTAATCTTGGCAAGAAACCTGAATAAATCCAGTTGAAGTTGTTTGAAGGAGATGTTTTCACAGTAATATAAATAGATATAGAATAGAGAGGGAATTATGACCTGTTTACTTCCTAACAGTGTATATTGAAGTACATGGGATTTTGTGTTTTACTGCGGTATCGAATTGGTACCGGGAATCATGGAATTTCTCTGGTATTGGTATCGCCTACTAAATTTCTGGTATTGTGACATCCTGATTACAACCTCAGAGGCCTTCCTTATTGTCACATTCTGAAGCTATCAAGTCTACATGATCACTCTTGTAAGTGCAACCTGTTATCAATGTTTAATGTTTAACACCTAACACAGGAGTCATATATGCTCCATCTGAATCATTACATTCCTGGTATTTCAACCAAACAACAGAGGAAGAACAATCAAATCGCCACCCACATTTCATAGCTGTGATGCACCTTCTTTCTGGCTTGATAAAGGCAGATGTGTTTGTGATTTTACAACTTGATTGCATTGTGCAGCGTAGGAGTTTGTCGGGCATTTGTGGATAAAAATGAACATGTTTTCCTTTCCGGTGCATCTCTGATTTGCTGTAAATGCATCTGATGTTTATTTCTTTGGAAATGAGTTATTGGCATATTCTCAAATCCGAGCTTTTCCAATCCCCGTCCGCAGCTCCGCTCGACGGCTCAGCGATCAATCACTGGCAGCTCTCCTCCTTCCTCTCCTGCTCTATCCCCCATAGTGTGTGTGAGTCAGTGCAGATTTTCAAGAATTAGAAACTCATATTATCTGGGCTGTCGACACACAAAAAAAAATATATATTTGCTTTGCTGCTTATTTTTTTAAAAAGTAAAACCTTGAGAGAGTGGTCAACTGAATATAGAAAAGCGTTCCAGAAAAAGCTGCGTTTGCAGTTTGAAATTGGTGTCTTTGAATGATAATAAGTCATGAGGAGAGATCTACATGCTGATAGTTTAATTTACATTTGGATTGTTTATTATCTCGTATGCATGGCGTGGAAAAAAAAATGGTATTGAATGCCTGCTCTTAGCAGTGGGACGTGATGAAAAATGATGCAAGGATTGAGATTATTTTCCTTGATTCTACAGACCATTGGGGGATTTCTCTCTGCAGGCTGGTGAAAAGCCAGGCTTAAATCTAATAGAAAAGTCCTCTGTCTAATACCCCTTTGGTCCGAAACTGCTGAATAGGAGTGAAAATCATCTGTAAGACTGTGTCTCCCTCACCCACTTCCCACTTTTATGCCTTCAAAATGGTCAGCGTTTTACTTCAAGTGTGTCAAATTTGAATGAGGACATTATTCCTCTTTCTGAGCCCCACTTTCTTTCCGAGGGCGACCGCGGCAGCTTAAATGCCTCGTTAGGCATCGGGGAAATTTCTCAAAGGATAACAATCATATCCGCCAGTTGGGATTGGCGGACAGCTCGGATGAGATTTGTAACGGGCCCACACTTGTTCAAGCGCTGGTAATGAAGTCACTGATGATGCCCCTGAACCAAGAAAGGGTGCCTTGTGATCAAGGAAATAGGGATAAAACATTCCAGTAAGACCAGACCACCATCACTCTAGATACCAGCAGCACAGACATATGAAACAGGACAAATTGTGTTATTGTGATGCCCCTGGAAAAAGGATTCGGATGATAATAAACAATTGAGACATAATTCTCATTTTCTCAACTGTTTAACTTGTCCCAATATCATTTCAATGGGGTTGTATGGGTTACTCTGAATGGAGAGAAATCTACGGAAGCCCTAAACTGACATGATTCAAGCTTTTTTTTTTTTTTAATGCCGTTATCTCGAGATCACAAAGCTTGTGATCTCGAGATATTTAAGTCGTCATCGCAAGAAAACAAAAGGTTGTTTTCTTTTATTACTCATAATTAGGGCTGTCAAAGTTAACGGGGTAATAACGCATTAACGCAAATTCGTTTTAAAGCCACTAATTTCTTTAACACATTAATGCAATTGATCTTTCGGAGAAGTTTTAGCGGACTCAGTTTTAAAGCTAGATGATACTGGTATCATATTAACCTAGAAAACCTAAGAAATCCATTGGTATCAACCATGTCATACTAGCTTATTGCGAAGGAGGTTAGATAATGCTCTAAACTTGCACTACATTTTGGCGAAGAAAAACTGCCATTGCCGTTTGACCATGGTCCCTTGACCTCTGACCTCAAGATATGTGAATGAAAATGGGTTCTGTGAGGGTTTCTGGACAATATTTGTCATTGTTTTGTGTTGATAATTGATTTCCAATAATAAATATATACATACATTTGCATAAAGCAAGCATATTTGCCCACTCCCATGTGGTAAGAGTATTAAATACTTGACAAAACTCACTTTGAGCAGATGTGCGATTAATTTGCGATTAAATATTTTAATCGATTGACAGCCCTATTCATAATGTTTGTGTCAAATCAGTTGATGGTAAATGCACTCAAACTGCCCAGATAGAGCTGACAGCAGGGATGTATACTGTACCATGGCTAACAGTGTTGGACTTGATGAAAGTCAGGTTTTCAAAATAAGATGTTAATAATAAAATGGAAATAAGATTAATTGGATTATATTCACCAGAATTATAAAACATGTTACTTGAGTCCCTAATGTATTAAAAAAGAAAATACCACAAAATGGTGAGGGAAATGTCTTTATTTGTTGATTTTTGGTTGCTGGAAAATAAAATAAATGAATAATTCCTGACATTCATACATTCACAAAATCCTTCCACTAACTTCACCAAGTCCATCACTGTCAGGATGTATACATCCATGCTCTCGGCTTGATCTGAGCCACTTGAATGCATTTACCGTCGGCTGATTTGATCCAAACATAAGTAATAAAAGAAACAGAGATAACGAAGCATTTTTTCTCAAGTTAACGGCATAACTAACTCGTGATCTCGAGATTGCGGTATTAAAACATTTTTTTGAATCATGTCCTTTCAGGGCTTCCGTAAAAATCATGAATACATGAATGTATGTTTATTTAGGATTTTCCATTCTCCTCATCTCCTCTGTAGTATCTTAAAAAAAGATAAAGGTCAATATAATTTACTTCTGTTTTGCCTCTAATGAATAACCTCTCACGATTTCGAAGCGTACCATCATTCCTTATTGGACAGTGGCCTTTAATACTAGCTGGTTGTTTATTGTAAAGGCCACAAGTTCATCAAAGAAAAAACTATTTACTGCTCCCATAATGTAAAATAGCAAAATAATGGCCATGGTTCATTCATACTGCTGTAAGCTATATTACTTTTTATTACGAAAATAAGCAAACTAAGTTTAATTCTTTGTTTGCGCTGACTGATGACATTTAGGCCTCAGTTTTTCCTCAGTGCAGCTTTTGGGCCACATTTAGCAGGGTGTTTGATGGGATACCACTTGGCGACTGTCAACAAAACAAAACCGAGAAATAAATTAGAAGATGGAGTGAGGGGCTTGGGAGAGAAGGCTGTTTTTTTTTTAACGAGGAATCCTGAGTGAAGATCTGCCAGTACGCCTTTGGAGGGCATGGCAAGGACGGAGAGGCGGGCGCCAGCGGTGAGGGCGATCCTCAAACAAACGCCTTCACCGGTGAGGGGATTAAGCCTTGGGCTTTGAAAGTTAGAGTGGGATTGAACTGTGCAGCCCATGTTGAAAATACAGCAGAAGCACCTTTTTTTTCTGAATGTTCCAGATGCCTTAGATTGGATACGGTGTACGTTGGGAAAAAAAAATCCACTCCCTTTTTCATTGAAGTTGTTTGCGAGCAACATTTCCTGCATCTATTGAGGTGCAAATATTTGTATCAAGCTGGAGAATCTCCCTGATGATAATGTGTCAGATTTGTGCTTATTATTAACTTGGCAGCATATTTAGTGTTGCATTAAAAAGCCATCAACAGTGTCTTTAGCACTGTACTAATGTCCCTGAATTGACAGCAGCTCCCAAACTCCCCAACAAACAAGCCTGGACTGTCCTACTGAGACTACTGAAGGGACTACGATAACAAATAACCAGCAACAGTGTCCATAGAGATGCTTCACTCTGCCTCTGTAAAAAGATTTTATGAATCGATGTAAAGTAATGCATTCAGTTGAAACGCACATATATTAAGTTAGCAACAAGAACTTTTAGTCTCCTAAATCACCAAGCCAAGATAAATAGGGAAGTTATAATATAATATAATACAAGTATTATTGTAGCCATGACTACAAAGGTCCTTTTAACTCAAACCACAATGTTTCTCTAAACCAAACCAAGTCGTTTTGGGGCCTAAACCTAAAGAAACCTAAAGAACACCCTTGTCTTCCTCTGAGGGATTAATCTGTTAATTTCTTTTTCCTGGGAATTACTGCGGATTAAGTTTGAGTGCTGTACATTAGATGGCGCTCTCTTCTCTGTTCAGTCATGGCAGCTGTTATTGCTACCTGGCGAGTTCTTCTATGTATTCAGTCACAAATGTGGCTGTAGCATCTCACCAATGGGTTTTTAGTGGGATACTTTTGGTCTACAACGTCCTGGTCAGAAAATCCAAATCCAAATTTTGGAGTCTTGTCTAGAAGGTAACCCGCAAAAAACTCTAGATCGATGCCTAACCTTAACTATTCGAGATCAATGCCTAACCTTAAACCACCTTGCGAGAGTTTCCCAACTTGCAGATTACCATCTAGACACAACCCCAAGTTTGGTTGGAGGCCTCAGTGGAACAGAACAGGAACAAACAAGAAACCCCCGCAGCTAATTATGGTAGTCCAAGACCTCTGACAATTAAGCAAACCCAAGAGCTCCTTTCAGTATGACTCCCTATAATAGAATGGGTAACTCTACTGCTGATCCCACTGAGAATCAACAGTATTGTCTACAGCTCTATGCAGCTTTCAGTTAATTCCATTCATACAGTGGGGTCACAATGACTGATACAGAGTTACATTAGTTGAAGAAACAATAAGCTACCTGCTAGGGGTAGAGGGAAAAAAATGTATACAGCATATTATCGCAGTATTTTGCGTTGTATCGATACACAGACTTCATGTATCAATTTTTATCATATACACTAATAACCTTTTAATAATCTGGCCGCTATTCTATATTTCAGACATTGTTGCGGGCGGGGTCTTCAAGCTAGAGTGAAGATACTGGTATCATATGAAACTATAAAACCTAAGTAATCGATTAGTACCATGTCATGTTAGCTTGTCGGCAAGAACGCTAAATGACGCTCCAAAGTTTTGCTAAATTTTGGCGAGGAAAAACTGGCGTGGCCAATTTCAAAGGGGTCCCTTGACCTCTGACCTCAAGATATGTGAATGAAAACTCCGAGATGAACAGAGTGAAAACTGTATCTTATTAGGTAAAGCAGATGTTGACAAACTGCATAATTTGCAGTTGAAAAAAAGGTAATAAGTCACATTATTATACGGCTTTGTTGAATACTGTTGAATACTTGAGTCTGATTGGTCAATCACGGCGTTCTACGGTCTGGTATTTCTTTATAGCAGACCGTTGCTGTGGACGCAGTTCTGATGTCGGACTCTGGCTGACCATTTTTGTGTCAAATTGTTGATTTCTTAAGTAAGTAGCCGTGTTATAAGTGGGATAATGTACAATTAGTGGGTTAATTTTGTGAAATAAACCCCAACCGGCTCGCTTTACATTATCCCTTACATACTGTATATCGCAATATATCTTGTCGCAATACTCAGCACATCCCAAATTGTTTGAAATCGCAATAAGATGGTATTGTGACTTAAGTATTAGGATAATATTGTGTCATTGTTCCTCTGGTGCTTCCCTCCCAGGAGTGGCACACCAAACCAGGGATACAACCAGCCATTACTGGGCTGACAGTTGGTAAAAAATAGTCTTGTTTTGTTCTGGGTCTGTTAGGCAGTTGTCTGGTAACGCGTGAGCCATAAACTTGATAAATGATCTATCGAGGTGTGCTGCTGTGAGTTTGTTTTGGACTCTTTCTGC
This sequence comes from Hozukius guyotensis, assembly GCA_916700995.1. Classification (NCBI taxonomy): domain Eukaryota; kingdom Metazoa; phylum Chordata; class Actinopteri; order Perciformes; family Sebastidae; genus Hozukius; species Hozukius guyotensis. The sequence continues at coordinate 73,798 of CAKALU010060453.1, forward strand.
TCCCCAGTTGCCAAAAGTCACCCACAGCAGCTTCAGTATATTTTTTAATGAAGTCATATTTTTAAAAAATCACCTCCGGAAAACCTTGTGGTGAATTATTTAAACCGCTGTAGGTGTTAAAATGACACGGCCTATCTTCCGCCTCAGATTTCTTCATTAAGCGATTTTGATGGATAGTTTTAAAAGATATTTCCAGAACGCCCCCATGTTTTTCACAGTTTGAAAATCCAAGGCAAAGACGAATGACAGCACAGCGAGAGATGTTTGTTTAGTCAGGTGTAGGAAAGGTTCATGCATGCTGGGAAATAGATTTTCTCTCTCATAGATTACTGCAGTCATTTTCACAGTGGTCAAATGAACACTACTGAATGCATTGTGAGCAAAAAAAACAAGTCTTATGCCTTTCCACTGTGCAGTTTTTATAATTCTCATCACCTCTCCAACCTTTCCTACCTCCTCCTGACCTATTTTCTTGCTCTCGGTAACCAAAGTGGAATTCAGAGTGAAAAAGGGAAGCTCTGTTGGTGCCAAATACATGCAAATTAAACAGATAGCTCTGAGAGAGCTCTGTTTAAATCTGTTTGAGCTCTGGGACGTCTCACAGGTAAGGAAATGTGAGTTCTGGGTATGCAGATGTACAGATTGTGTCAATCCAGGATTTCATATTTTACAGTAAACATGCTAATAGATGTCAATAATACATCCAAGACATATCAGCTGGCAATTGCCCCCCACAAAAACATACATTCCAATGCTTTACTTGCTTTTAATGTTAAGGAACATTTTTAGGCCAAGCAAGGGCAAGAAAATCAAAAGTTTGAGCTCTGGCTTATCGGCGTATACAAATCTCCCAACTTGTAAATTGGGCCACATGGGAAAACCCTTGGCAATACATTAGAAGAGTGTTCGAAGCCAAAGCATCCCATCGATTTGACCTGTGTGGGCCTTGCAAGCGTGAGCCATTAGTATATTCTCAGATGCTGTTTTCAGATTTGTTTGTGCAAACGAGGTCCCATGATGATTGCGTGGTAAACAGATCCAAGATTTTTATAGCTATCAATCTACCAGCTAGCAGGGACACCATAACCTGTCCTTGGGCATTCATACTTTTCATACATGGTGCTGTAATAGCCCTCATTTTCCCTCCAGTTATTTTCTGAGTAAAATGTTCCAAACATTCACAGTGCATTTCTTCTTCTCTTCTGCAATTAAATGTTGAACGGACTTGTTTGAGAGTGTTTCAAAGGGCTTTTTGTTACGCACACAAGAGCTGCTTTACCAACCATTTTGTTAGAAGAGAGCGACGAGTGCAAAGCAGGCATCTTTTTTTCCTGAGGGATTCATGTTATGTTTGATGTGCTGATACGTTGGGTTGAATGTTGACTTTCATTCTTAGAGGAAAAGGAACGAAACATAAGTATTCATAAAGATTGTACAATATTCAAAGATTACTTGGCAGATATCTTCTTGACAAATAATACATATGTTCACAATTTACAGTACATCTCACTATGATGCGAAAGAGTCAAGTACAGTACACTATTAATTTGATTTATGCCGTGCAAATGTAGTTGTATAAATCATAGTATCTCCAAATCAAATTTTTTAATATATCAATAAAAGTGAATTAACAGAAACATCATCTGTCCTTGGCAGCATATTTGGCCTGCCATATTTTAATACTTGCAACTCTGTGCATCCTGTATGAGAATATTAGTTTTGTGTCTGGAGAAGCTCCATACTGTTCCAAACTTTTAGCATAAATGGTGGTGAGCAGTGGTGGAATTGTACAGATTTTCAGGTACGTGTACTTCACTTGGGTATTTCCATTTTGCTACAATTCAGAGTGAAATATTGTACCTTTATGCCACTCCTGGCGCAAAAATTCAAGCAGCTCGGCTTTGTTTGAGGGCTTGTGACCATCCATCTTCCTCTTGATCACATTCCAGAGGTTTTCAATGGGATTCAGGCCTGGAGATTGGGTTGGCCATGACAGAGTCCTGATCTGGTGGTCCTTCATCCACACCTTCACTGACCTGGCTGTGTGGCATGGAGCATTGTCCTGCTGGAAAAAACACTCCTCAGAGTTGGGGAATATTGTCAGAGTACCAAAGAAGCAAAGAAGAGCCAAACTACATTTTTCATGCCAAAAAATGGAAAGCTGATTGTGACATAAATTCATATTATGCTTAAAAACATTCAAATTGTGGTCATAAAAAGAAAGATATGCTGTAAGAACAACACTGGATCCAGGTTGTCATTTTCCTTCCTATACTCCGATGCAGCCGAGCATAAAGAGAAGCGGGTGTTTCCTCCTGAAGCGAGGGCCCCTCAGAGGCCTGTGTCCCACAGGGCCTATCTAAGTAGCGTTTTGAGACGAGATGCACCAGGATTTATCCCGAGGGAAAATGTAGCTGGCAGCCCAACGGACCAACCGTATAGCACTCTCTGTGGAGCTGTGCATAAAAAAA